>OU343222.1:34477296-34541391 GCA_910596185.1 Chrysanthemum makinoi | reverse complement strand
AAATCACAAAACAAATTATCTTTCTGACAAAAAGTGAAATATAAAAATTAAAGTAGTCAAAAAACAAGTTCATGCTGCTTCTCTGGTACATGTTTCCAAGCTACCTCTTTCTAAAACCATATATCAAGTTCAGAGTCTGCAAATACAACAAAAAGGCACGAACCAAAACAAAATGACATTACTTCCAAACCGAAAGTACCCCTTGTACCGACTCGTTTGTCTATACAGGGTGTACCCAACTGCTAAAAGCACAGTAAGAACCGCAGCAGCACCAGCAGCATAGTAATACATGTAGTTGTTTGATTTCTTACGTTTAAGTATCGCCTTTGAGATCGAGTCAGGCCCCTTCCCTCGGTTGCTTCTGCTTCTCCTCTCACGCTCCAGTGGTCTTTGTTGTCGGTTTCGCCTTTTCTTCAACCTTCTCTTCCTCGGGTTCCTCTGCAAAGTCCTCAACCGTTGCTTCCTCTGGAACCTCAACAGTGCCAGATGCCTGCATTTTCTTCTTGTCTTTCTTTTCCTTATCCTGTAATCAAATTTTATACATAACTCGGCATTCGAAGTCCACAAAGAAACCCTAATAACTTGTTTCTTTCTTGAGTAAATTATGTACATCGTTCATGTGGCTTGGGAAAAAAAGATCTTGATAATATTTAAATGGTCCATAATCGCACTGTTTGTTATTACTTTTGACCCCTCAAGCATGTAACCAATTTCGCTTTTGGTCCTAAAGGGAAACGCACGAGGGGCCAAAAGTGAAAGCAAATTGTGATATTAGGTACACCTTATTAAAATAGTATCAGCAACGGACGACGTTTTATAATTTTAAATTAGTTAATACCTTAAGCTTCTTCTCTGCTGCTTTCTCAGCTTCTTTCTCGGCTTTCTTTTTTTTTGCTGCCTTTTCAGCAAGCTTTTTCTTCCTTTCTAAAGCCTGTTTCGCCTTTGCAATCTCTTCCTCCCTCTTGATCTCCTTTAGCTTCGACTCGTCAACTTCTATTGGTTTAGCTGGTTTTGTATTCACACTGAAAACTTCCTCTACTTCTTCTTCAACGACTATTTCTCCTTTTACCCTTTACTGTACCGTTTGCCTCCTTTCTTTTTTGTTGTCTTTCCTTCTCGACAACTGGTGGTGGGACAGAAACAGGAATAGGATCTTCTTTTGGTTGCTTTGCCTTTGGTTTTGCTACAACTTCTGTCTCGACTGGAGCAGGGGTCGGTTCTGGTGCAATCAAAGGCTTCTCGCCTGGGTTTCTCATGCGCCCGTCTTTGCTTAGCTGGCGCATGTCGAGTGATTGCAATAGTCTTTTCTCGTAATCTTCTCTGAACGCTTTGCTACTGTTCCACTCGGCCATGAACTTGTCCACCTAAAGGCATTAAGCTCAGAACGTTACTGGTAAGCTCAAGAAAGATAACCAAATAACTAGTTGCAATGTGATGGATCTACAAAATTCTGCTTCTACGTTGAGTGTTTATTACATCCTGATTCTTAACATTAACGAATAAAAGGATCAAAAAGACGCATTTTGTGAAAAGATTTTATGAAATGTGAATAAAAGTCTATTAACTTAAGTTAAAAAAAGGGGTAGAAATGTGAATTTATTCTACCCATTGCAGAGGATGAAACTGATTATTTGACTTTTGACTAAGGATACCTAGAAGCACAACAATCAGAATTCAGATATCCAAACACAAGACTTTTGTACGAAGAGTTAACAAACCTCTGATGTAGAAAGCTCTTTAAGGGCGGTAACGTCCTTATTTGCAGCCAGCCTTCTTGCATCATTCAAGAGTGAGCGGTTCTGGTAAAAGCAAGTATTCTGGAAAGATAGGAAACAAAAATAAATTATCAAAACAGTCCTATCTCAAACACAATACATATCATACATAACCTAAAGACAAACTTACCCCTTCTTCCTTTTTATTCCTCAGCTCACGAATCTTATCATAGACCTTGTCCCTTTTCTCAACCACAGCATGCAATTCATCTTCTAAAGAAGCAATCACACTGTTAATGGCCTCTTTCTCAGTCTCGAGTGTCTTAACTTTTGCCTTAATAGCCTGTTGATCTTTGCGGGCTCCATCAAGATCAACGCCAATAAGCTACAAGAACACGGAAATCATAGAAAAGATCAACACACAAACCACATTGTCCAGAGTCCAGAGTCCAGACAGGTTCTTAGCTGAACAAGAATTTGAAAGAGGATGCAGGCAGCAGTTTTAATTCGTTTATATACAAATGGGTCAAATTTGGTTATTACCCATCTTCAATGGGAATTTCTTATGAAATACCAGCTCGCTTGTTTATTCATCTTGTGTTATTTTTTGTACATCAAAGTCACTAAACAATGGTGCAAGTAAAAAACAGAACAAAACAGTTGTATAAAAATAAGTATAATAAACTAAATAGGACATGTTAAAAACTACTTGGGTATTTTATGCAAATAACCCTATCTTGAATGGGTCGAATGGGTAAAGTTAAAAAATTTAACTAAAAAGAAAATGGGTAAAAGTGAGTTGAAATTTAACCCACATGCATTCAAATGCATAGAACACTCCAGGCCTCCATATTGTTTTACCAAAAAAAATTAAATTATATAGTTAGATGCAGCTATTCTAATCATGTTTAACAAGTCAATTATTAATTTAAACCTACAAGAAAAGAAAAAGTTGTTGCGGATCATGTTGGCATCCAATTTCGAAACATGCACTAAAAAATTGCCATTTTGACCCGTTACCCAATCCACCCGTAATGACACCCCAGGATAAGGCATTCTTACTTTGACCTGGTCTTGAATGACATCTTTGTCACCAACAGATTTCTGAACTTCCGCCCTCATGGCAGCGTTCGTAATAACGTTATCCCTTGTCCCTTCAAGTTGTTTGATTTCCCTAATGATCTGTTTTTCCTCGTTTAGGGTAATACTCTCATGTTGAATGCGGTATTGCATACTCTTGATCTGCATAAGAAGTGAAGAAGCGTCATAAACAACAAAAATGAAAATGAATTGAATGTTGCATTTCGTGATATATGAGAACAGCACTTACAACACCATTAAGCTCTTCCTCAGATGAGCATATGTAACTTCGATTGTCTCTGCTATCATTCTTGGGACCCCGTAACTTGCCCAAAGCCTGCTGCAGAGGCTCAATTTCTTTTCTCTTCCCATCCATAATTGTCCTGAAATGGTTTTTCATTTCAACTTGTTCCTTCAATTGGCTTATTACTTGAGCTCGTTCATTCTGAAAAATCACCAATTAATTTAGAATTATTTGCATAATTATAAACATACTTTTTCATCGTCACGTTTTGGACTTAATAATCTTTTGTGTACATATGAGGAATTAATTAAAAAAAAATGGATTTTTGTTTTGTTTGGGTCATTTTGTAACCAGTAATTTTAATATATAAAACCTTTTTATACATATTTTGAGTGTTTTAATACATAAAAGTATCATTTTGAAACCGATTTTAAAGCGTTTTTTATTACAAAATGAAGAAAAGGATATACAAAGATCTTTTGATCGCCCAATGTATGAACTATGAAGAAAAGAAAAAGAGCAGTGACTTAAACAGGACATAAAAAAAGTTACGTCAAAATTTTATACGAAAAAACATTTTACTTTTAAACGAGTATACAGACAATAGTACAATATAGCTAATTACCCTCTTTGCTTTCAGCTTATCGGGTGTGGTTCCCGGGCCAGATTGAGCTTTCTAAGATCCTTATCAGCCTGATCTAATTTAGCTTTCACACTCTGGTCGTCAAGTGATCTGTACTTAACAAAGTAAATCTGATGAAACTTTCTTTCTTCAGGCCACTCATCAACTACATCTGTTGGAAAGCTGGTGGCAGGTGACTTTTCTACACGAACTGACTCACCAGAATCAATTTCGCCAACATGCCCATTGACACTGGTCTCTTTCTTCCCGTTCTCAACAGCTACGTGGGCCAACTCAGACTCAACACCGTCAATACCACCCATGTTTAAGATGAAAAACTAAAAGAACCTTCAAAATTCGACAACCCTGAAGCACAGATAACAAAAATATCAGCCAAACATAGAAAAGTCAACACCTTTTTAATAAAAGTAATGAAATTGCACAACAATTATAGAGATAAAAATATTAAATGTCATGAAATACATCATCTTGAACAAACAAACAAGCCTAATTTAGCTATCTAAGTGACCTTCAGCAGACTTGTTTATTTAACTAATAGCAAATAAATAAAAGTTAAGAGCTTTTCGCTGTGCTTCTCAATTGAATAGTCCAATAGCAGTATAAAGATTTAAGTGACCCGCAAAATCCAATCAACATTAAACCTACAATCGATATGAAGACAAAGATACCTAATTACCTAACTGATTATTGTATAAACACAGCTTGCGTGTTTGGATCATTTTGTGATCTTTAGGTAAAATTCAACATTCAGCATAAACTTAACATCCTCATATGAAAAATTAAACATCTTTATATAAAAATTCAACATTAGTATATAAAAAGTTAACATCTTTACATAAAAATCCAAGATCTTTATACAAAATTTCAACAATTTTATATAGAAAAATCATTACTTGATTATTCCAATGCAAAAACAAAAGTACAATAACTAAAACAGCACAAACACTAAACTAAGTTTATATGACAAAAAACAAAAAACAAAAACTTATCATTTTAAAGATACCTACCTAAACTATCTAACTTTAATCAAACATAATATCCAATCCAATCCCAATCCTAAATCACACATCCAAACACCCCTTAAACCATCAATCAACCCAATCAAATAGTACTAATCACAAAAATTCAGACCCATGATCTTGATCAAGATCAAGATCCATAAATCTTTATAAAAAAAAAGATCCAATCTATACAAATCACATCACAAAACCAATCAAGAATCAATCTTTACATGCACTAAACACAAAATCATGAAAACCCAATTCATAAAATCAAATTCCAATAATGAAAAACACAAAATTTAATAACCCCAGATCAGATTCAACCCAGATCGAATTAATTCATAATAAAAAGATAAATTAGTTAAAAAAATAAAAAATAAAAAAGGGTCTTACCAATTAGCTACAAAAATTGAGATTAGAAGTGTTGTTTTTAAAGCATAACTGATTTGAGATCTCTTTGTGTTTTTAGAGAGAGAGAGAGAGAGAGAAGTGTTTTAAGTCTTGAAGACTTGTGTATTTTTGTATTTATATATACAGAGAGATGTGAAACTATAAAGTTTTTTCCCCTTTTTCACTAAAATGAAACAAATATAGATATGATACTTTTTACTTATTTTTCACTAGATGGAACAAATATAGATATGATACTTTTTACTTAACAAGTATCATTAAAAGTGCTATAAATATGTATTTATAGTGGAAATTAATTTTTTGCTAATTTAGTATAAAGTGGATGTCATGTAAATGAAAGGAAGAGAAAAGTGGGTATATGTACATATAAGAGAATCAGGTGACGTTCGATGTTATACCAAAAAGTATTGTCATGTCAGTTTTTCAGCATAAACTCAGAATCTATAACTTAACAAAAATAAAATTAGCCTCCCGCGTCACTTAATTATAAGACATATCCGGGTCTCACAGTTTTTTAACTTTTATTTATTAAATAAAACAACACAAGAAAATATATACATTGCATAATAATTTAAATAAAGCAAAACGCTACATATAAACCAAATTTTATATGTAATATGGGACTAATAAGGCTAACAATTATGAATTAAAATAAAATTGTAGAATACTAGAATCTATATGGTTAAAAGTGAAAGAAAAAAATATTATATTATTTTCATTTTCATGCCTTCTTCCTGCGTTGAGCTTGCCTCCATGGAAAAAAAAAATACAAAACACAAAACATAAAACAGACACATAAAAAGTATACACATGCAAACACTACACGCACACACAAATCCAACACCGTTACACACATACAATTTTCTTTTTTTAAATGTCTATGGCTAGGCTGGTGGGTGTGGCTTTGGGCCCTATAACGCGACCACTAGTATGGTGGTTCGCGCCATAGGCTGGCATTTTAGCCTATTACGCACCTTCACCGAATGCAATGTGATTGAACTAAAAAAAATTGAAATTGATAAAATATCGAGTTAGGTACACCTTGGGTTTCCATTCATGGTAAAAAGAGCAAACAATCCTTTTTTAAGTTTAGTTGCATGTTTTTGGTTGTGAATTACCCCTTAATTGGCCATATCCAGAATTAAGCTGATGTTGAACTAAAAACGAAAACATATATTAGATCATGAATAAAGTTTAATCTCTAGCCTGAATTAACGAGCGACACTAATGATATTATACAGTTTAATTTGTATTATTATAGTTTTGTTGTTTGATTCAATTTAGTCGGTCTAACTTTAAAACTATCTATACGTCTAGTTGATTTTATACATGCACAATGAAATTATCATAATGTCTTTTTATAAAACATGATGCTACAATATTTTGTCACCACAACATAACAAAGTATTCAAGCACAATTTTATAAACTATCCGAACACTCCTTAAATTACATAATGTTGGAAGATGTTTTTCTTAGAACACCGTAAGTGTGTTTGGAGTCTGTTTATTTACGAGTCTTTTAACTAAGCATGTATAACATTTTTAAATAGTTGTGAGGCTTAAAATTTTATAGGTTTAACTCAAACTTGTATTGAAAGTTGTTGGTTGCATAACTTTAAATTTACAAAAGCTCACTCAAAACTATATCTTGTACCAATGTGTGTTAGGGTGTTATAAACTCCTATGCTTAAATTGTTACTTTCATCATCAAAACCTACACAACCATTATGAAAACACGCAAAAATTATTTTCAAAGGTTTTTCTATATACACTAATGTTATTGACAGAAACTTATAATTTGTCTATATGTAAGTCTTAGTCTCCAACAACAAAAAGTTTTTAGTAATTTTTTTGGTAATAAAAAAAACTTGTATATAGAACTTAAAACTATTTGAAAATATTTTGATTTCATATTCCTGTCTAGTACATGTAACTTTGTAAGTATGTAACAAGCTATAGGCATGTTAGGAGAGATATGGAATACCCTTATCCATTAAACTTTCTTTAACTATGGGTATGTTTGGCGCGGAGCAGTGTAGAGGTTTTTGAGACGTGAATGAGCATTTTGATTTTTTGTGGTCATTTGACAAATCAGTGATGAGCTTTTTAATTTTTAGTTGTCGTTTAAGAAAAAGGGTGAAGGTTGTGTCTATTTTAGGTAATTAAAATCTTATTTAAGAAGTTGTGGCAAAAGAGCGGTGAGTTGTGACAATTTAGTATGTGTTTCTGTGTTATCTTGTTATTTAACAGTATCTACAAAAAATATGTTTTATGTCATTCATATTTATGGTTTAAATCTTGTTGTTGGACATCCCAATGGGACTTTGACTAAACTTACATCTATTGGAAACAAGAGATTAACTAATAGTGTAGTTCTGTTTGATGTGTTAATGGGTCCAGAATACTGTGCTAGTTTGTTTTATGTTTATAAACTGATTAAAGATAGTAAATTGTTTGTTGGGTTTGATGAGGATAAGTGTTATATTCATAATTTGAATTTGGTCAAAACAGTGTGGATTGGTAATGAGTCTGGTGGGCTATACTTGTTTGATGTGGAACAATGTGGTAACTTGAATGTTGGTGTGTCTAATAATGTGTTTGTTTGTCAGGTTTCTAAAGAGCTATGGCATAGTAGACTTAGTCATCCATCTTAAAAAAGTTGGTCTGGTATATGATAAACATGTTTCTCCTTGTAATGTGTGTCACAAGTCTAAGTAGACTATGGAGCCCTTTCCTTTATTTGACCATAAGTCCAAGTCTGTTGGTGATCTGATTCACATTGACTTGCGGGGACCATATAGAGTTGTGAGTAGGGAAGGGTACATGTATTTTTTAACTGTGGTGGAGGATATGGAGCTGTATGGGCATATTTGATCAAAACTAAGGATGAAGTTGGTTTTTACATTGAAAGTTTTGTAAAAATTATATTTACACAGTTTAATAAAAGAGTTAAAGTGTTTAGGTCAGGTAATGGAACATAATTTGTTAATAATAAATTGGCAACATTTTTTAACTCTAAAGGAATTGCTCATCAAACTTCATGTGCTCACACACCTCAGCAAAATGACATAGCTGAGAGGAAACATAGACATCTCTTGAAAGTGGCTAGAAGTCTTATGTTTCATTGGTGGGGTGGGGGGTTACTCTTAATATGTGGATTGAGTGTGTTTTGGCTGCTAGTTATTTGATTAACAAGTTGCTTTATTCAGTCATGTCTGGATCTTCTCCCTATCTGCTAGTGTATGGTAAAGAACCTAGTCTTTATCACCTCAAATGTTTTGGTTGTCTGTGTTATTCTACAATCCTAAATAACAATGATAAGATTTCTTCAAGGTTTGAAATATGTGTTCTAATTGGTTTTTCTAGTATTAAAAAGGCTTATAAGTTATATACTATATAGTATAGAAAGTAAACATGTTTTCTTTTACAGGGATGTAAACTTTTATGAAACAATTTTTCCTTTTAAAATGAAGTCTGAAAATGGTAAAAATGGTGTATTGAGTCAAAATCACCGAATCAAGTTTTTAAATTAAATTTCTTAAACTTTTTTATGAAATGATTACAATACTTTTGAGGCAAGTCCTAATGATGAAAATGGAGATCCATCTGTTATGGAAGGTAGTGATATGGCTTCCAAGGATCCAATACATCTGTGGTAGTAAGCAATCATGGCAAATTAGATGAAAATAATGTCCCGTCTTCAACTGCATCTGTTTATGGGTTGGGTTCTAGATCTCAGTCGATGATCAAAGTGTCACTAACAAGTAATCTGACTGTGTTGAGGAGGAATCACCAAGGTTAGTAGCTTGCCTTCCATGTTAAAATTTTATGAGTTAATAGCTTAGTTTAAGGTGGTATTGAACATATCAATTACTAAGTTGTAACCCATGTTAAATCATGTTTTTCCTACTCTTAACAAGTATGTTGAACCTAAGTATTATCACGAGGCTGCTCAAGATAAGAACTGGGTTGAAGCTATGAATAATGAGAGGGAGGCTTTGCATAGGAATAACACTTATGTGCTTACTGGATTGCCTATTGGTAGAAAATTTATAGGTTGTAAGTGGGTGTTTAAAATCAAGTTTAAGTCATCAGGAGAATTGATAGGTATAAGGATAGACTTGTTGTTAAAGGGTATAACCAAAGGGAAGGTGTTGATTATGAGGAAACTTTTAGTCCTGTGATTAAAATAGTCACTGTTAGAGTATTATTAGCATTGATGTGCATAATGGTTGGTCATTATCTATACTACTTTATAAAAGGTTTGGGACTTTCTATATAAAGTAGTCTTAAACTTTTTAAGACAAAAAACATTTCTTTATTAAGAAATAACAAGTCATTTAGTAAATGTTGTTGACAATATTGGTCAATACTTTTTAATTGTGATGGTCATACGCTTTGTAATAAACCCCATAATAAAAGCCTTTAATACAAAATGGTCAATATGACTTTAAGGCTTTTTTAAAGCCCTTTAATAAAAGGTCTACATAGTGTTCAATACATATATGTTACAATGAAAATTTAAAAGTCTTTATGTTTTTGTATATTTTGTAACAGTTTTATTTAAATACCCAGAAAAACCAAACAATTACATACACCATATGAAACAACCCACCGGAACTCTCCATCCACATGTTACACTACCACTCTACCGCATCTCCCAACCACAAGTTACACCATGACACCAATTTTCAGCAAAAATAATCCACAGAACTTTAGCATACAACGACTAACGGTATTTTTAGTATCAATTATATGTTAATAATGCTTTCTTGTATGGTGACACAATGAGGATTTCTATATGTCTTTACCTCCGGGTTTAAAGACTAAAATGAAACAAGGTCTACAAGCTTGTTAAGTCGTTGTATGGGCTCAAACAAGCTCCAAGACAATGGAATGAAAATTTAACAAATGCTTTCAAGGAAAATGTTTTTTAACAAAGCATGAATGATTATTCATTGTTCACTAACGATGAAAATGGTGTGTTTTTTTTTGGCAATATTGGTTTATGTTGATGACATAGTCATCATCGCAAATTGATGAGGTTGTTTAGTTTAAACATTTTTTCTTCAAGTTTCAAATTAAATATTTGGGCACTCTTAAATATTTTTGAGAATCAAAGTTTTGGAAAATAAAAAAGGATTGTGTCTCTCACAAAGAAAATATTGTCTTGAGTTACTTTGTAAGTATGGTCTCTTAGCATGTAAGCTTGCTGCAACACCTATGCAACAGAATGTTGTGTTGAATCATCCGAACCTAAGAAAGATTTAAAACTGCCGCTTTGATGGGTATTAAAAACTGGTTGGCAAATGATATATCTTTCTTTACAAGGCCGAACATTTCATATGGTGTGGATGCTTAAGCCAACATATGCACTCACATTTCATGTTGCACTGAGATAGTTGAGATATATGTAGACTTGACTTCTAGGTGTGGTATATAGTTTAGTAAGGAAATGTGTTCATTTGTATGCATTCGATCTGAATAGGCTAAATGTTTGGTCCAGGAAGTTAGTTCTTGGATTTTGTGTGTTTCTTTAAATCCTGGTGTCCGTGAAAAGTAAACATGCTACAATATCCATGTCATGATTCAACCCGAATACAAATGTATAGCTACAGTGAATTATTTGTTGTGAATTTGTTAAAGGAATTAAAGGTAGAAAGTTTGCTTCATGTTCCTCTTTATTGTGATAGTACATCACCAATACAAATTGTTGCTAATCCTGTCTTTCATGAAAAGACAAAGCACTTTGAGATTGATGTACATCTGTAAGGAAAAAGGTTGCATCTTGAGTAGTTAAATTAGCAGAATGGTTCTCTGATCAAGTAGCAGAATGTGTTTACAAAAGAGTTGAGTATTCTCAACATAATGAGTTTGTTTAAAGTGAATATGGTGGACATGTTCTTATTATGAGTTTGAGGAGGGTGTTGAAATAATAAGTTGACTTTGGTTAACTTGTCAAACTCGCTTGTAAATCACAAGGACTATTGGTGTCAAGATCTATTCTTCTCAACTTATTCTCTATTTGTCAAGATATATGTGTTTCACGTGTACTAAAGTGTAACATAGGGCTATATACTTGCAACCGACTAGGGTTTGATATCTTTTCATTCTCTCATCTCACACCGTTGATATTCTCTCTCAAGTCGTTACATAGTTAGTATTTCCAGTATTGATCATTTGATCATTGGTCTTAGTTTGGTTAGGAAAGTTTAGAGTTGTAGCGAGATCTTTGTCTTGTGATATTTGTAGTGGCAGGTTTTTATAAGGACAATTGGTTTATTTGTATGTTTGGTTATAACTCATTTGAGGACTAATCAACTTTTAGATTAAGTAATAAAATATTTCACCAAATGATGGTTGGTTGGGTGAATTGTTTGTGTTTGTGTGTGATCAGGATTTAAGTTCAATATTTTTTACAATATCTGCAAAAGTTGGAAAATAAATATGAAAGAAAGAAAGAAAAAACATGGTTGTTTAATAATACATCCATCTAATATAACAGTATAAAATTTTCAACAAAATATCACGATCTATATGTGAACGTTCAGTGGGCTCATAAGTTATCCATTTTATCATGCAAAGTATTAGTTAAGTAATAAAACTTGATAGTTACTGTAGTAAAAAATCATTAGACCATCCGTAATGGTGCCATATTTGGCGTATAAAGAGACAAGATGGCGCGAAAAGCACCATGACACCTTTAAAAGTTGGTGTGCTTAAGACCTTTAATGGGCTGCTTATGATGGTTACGACCTAACAAAACACTATTTATTTTATTCATTTATTTATTTGTAGAGGTGTGTTTGTATAAAGTAATGTGTTTTATATTTGGTTTGGTGCATTACGTTCTAAAAAGGTGATGGTAAGATGGCGTGTTAAAAGTTGATGTGATGGTGAAATGTCTTAGTCGATGACTACCCAACCTAAGTATAGGCTGGATCGATTGATGGGCGAGAACAAATATGGTGCGTCAGTTTTTGAACCATAATAATAGAGTTAAAAGTGGAATAAAACGAATTTCATAAAACGATAAATAAATGATATTACCTTCTAATTAGTGATTATCGATCTCCGTAGCAAAAAATGCTTATGTACACCTCATTTTTAACATTAATAAGTTCTTCTCTCTATATGGCACATTAAGCGCCGTTAAAATAATCATCATATCCGATTACACATCAGGTTTTAATGAGCTTCATTTTAGAAAAACATCTTTCAACCGTAGCAGTAGCAACATGCAAGACTAAAGCCAACTTCAACAACCGATAAAACAAAGGATAAGATGTATGCTTTTTCTTATCCACCATCTTCTCAAAAGAAGTTTGGCAATACTCTTAGTTAGTGAAATCTTTATCGATTAGCATGATCCGATAATAGACTCCAAGTTCGTAGAAGACTTAACTATCCATATAAGTAAATCACGCGGATACATCTCTTAAGTTTCACTAACTTTGATATACTAAATTCGAAAAATGAATCATGCGCTGGCCTCGCCATATAATCAAGTAAATCGGTGCTTCACCACTAAATGATCTCCAAACTCTTGAATTTGCATATCCATAACAGTGTTGAATATATCGACCTCGAAATGATGTTGATTTGTAATTCTATCCTTTCGGCCTCTTGAATGAAAGTCAACCATATTTAATCTAACACAATCATTTGAAGCATTTAATCTAATTAGATAATTCTTCTTTTCAATTTCACTTTTCTTATTAAAGGTCTCGACAATGGATTGATCTTGTTTAAGAAGATTTTCACATTTTTGGAATGCTCTATTGTGATAGCTATCAACATTACCAACATCTTGATACAATCATCCTTTTATGCCACTATCAAAACCATTAACCACAAATGCATCATTCCCACCTTGCTTCTCAATATTATCTCTAAATAAGTAACAACACAAGCAAAATGCTTTGTTCACCTTTACATTATACTCCAACCAAGGAAATTCCTTAAACCATGCTGACAAAACGCCTTGCCTTGCCTGCTATAATTTTAGTTGGAAATATATGAGCACTTGGTTGACAAGCTTTTCTATCCCAATATAATCGTATTTCTTTCTTTGGTTTGGATCATAATCAAAATTCGAGGTCTATCGTGGGATCGAGGAAGAGTGTCTAAAGCAATTGTGTAACGGTACTGAAACCGAAGGAATATTAGTTGTGGATGCAGTTTGAGGTCCTGTGAAGAATCATTCGTGGCATTTTCTCTTGTAGATTCTTCACCAATAGTAACATTATCGTTATCAGACGGAAGCTTTCTTTTAAATTACTCCATTTTAGCCTACAATAAACAAACTACAAATTAGAGCCATTACGAAATCTTTTAATCGTTAGCATTTGCAAATTTGTTACATCAATCTTTAAAAGCTTAACCATTTGTGCGTGATTAATAAACAATTGTAAAACCAATCTTGAATGATATATGTCTGGAACTACCGAACAATACTATCAATTTACAAAGCATGACCATAGATTGGTTTTACAATAATATCTTAAAAAGCATAACCATAGATTGCTTTTACAATTGTTTATTCATGTATGTCGAAACACGACAGTCGAACCAAACACTCGAACAATACTATCAATTTAAAAAGCATAACCATACTATCAATTTAAGATATAATAAACAAATAAACAATTGAAATATTAAATCATATATCTCAAAACGTAACACTTCGAACCTGTTTATATTCTTCAATTTTGATTTTAAAAGATTGTTAGGATAATGAATAAACTTGTTTAATTGATAAACCTATTTCATCTTTGGGCTTTTGTGCTTTAATTTATTGAATTTGTTTTTTATTTTTGGGCTGTGATTGGGCTTTTTACAAAATTCTATATATATTTTTTATTTGTAATTAAACTAACTAAATAATATTAAAATACATTTTGATGCATAGGGTGCATTTAATCATTTTAAAAATCGATAATTTTTCAAAAGATGGCGTATCGAAAAATTCATTGGGGTGAATTGCATTTACCAACTCAGCTCCATTTCAGTATTATTACCAATATTGCTATGAAATTACTAATATCTTCTAAATTTACTTCATATATGAAAAAAAGATTGTTTACTAATAATGTCGTAAGTACTTATATTAATATTTGTTTTAATCTAACCCGACTTTTTTTTTACAATCTTGACCTATTTATAGTATTTTAAATTAAACTTAAGTATAATGAATTGTTAGAGTGATTGATATTGATAACAAGAAAGCAAGAGCATACACAATGTAAAAGTTTTCCAATAGCTTTTCATTATTTTAAAAAGTTTTTAAAAAAGTTTTTAGCTTTTTCAAATTTGTGCTTTTTCAAAAGCTTTTTTAAATGACTTATGTACTAAATTAATATTTTAGTCAAACTATACTGATTTACTCATCTTGCTATCTCACTTTCTCTTTCAAAAAAGCTTTTGTAAAAAGCTTTTACCATTTGAGAGATTTATAGTAAAAGCTATTTGATATGTAAAAATTAATAAAAAGTATGAGGTATTAATTGTAAAAAGCTAGTATTAGTGAAGTTTAGCATTATAGATGCTCTAAGGAAGTTTAACTCATAAAACTATCATACAAAGTTTATTTATTGTTCGACGCATATATTATAATTTTTTTTATATTTATCATTTTTCACATAAGTGTCAACATTCTTCTTATACACCAAATTAAGCATTTTGTTTAAGAAATTTCTCATAAGTGGTCTTAGCTTCGGTTTCGAGCATTAGTCTTTTTTAGTTAGTTAAAATAAGATAAAACACGTTAGCTCGTCGGTGTTGATGAAGAGACCAAATAAGGGCATGTTTGGTATGATTTTTAGTAAGATAAAGTAGATAGATAAGAGTTGTGAGCGAGAGTGTGTGTGATAATGTGTCGTTCATCGGGGTGAACAACTCCATTTATACTACCTGACTCATGCTTCGTGACACGAAGATTGTGGAGACGAGGTTGTCGTTTTGGTGAAGCGTGTCCTTTTATAATTAAAAAAAAGTGACATGTGTTAATTATTGGTTGGGTTCTGGAGTTGGGTAGTTGATGCAAATAAAGCGTGTCAAATGAGTAGAGTTGCGAGTTCATGCCATTTTGGATATTGGATGAAAAAGTGACTATGATGTGGACTTCTCTCAAGATTTTGGGGGCTTTTTGTACTTTGTTTTTATATTTATCAATTTTCACATAAGTGCCAACATCCTTCTTATACACCAAATTAAGCGTGTTGTTTAAGCAATTTCTCGTAAGTGGTTTTAGCTTCGGTTTTACGGATTATTAGGCTTCTTATGCGTCCGTTAGAAATAAACAAAACATCGTGCTCGTCTCAGTGTTGAATCGAGACCAAACTAGTGTAAGAATGTATTGGCTTTTAGTAAGATAAACTAGATAGATAAAGAGTAGTGGGAAGCAAAGTGTGTGTAATAATGTATCGTTCATCGGGTGAACTCCATGTTCCATTTATACTACATGACTCATGCTTCGTGACAGGATTGTGGAGACGAGGTTGTCGTTTGGTAAAGCGTGTGAATCACTCGGGCACAAGCTTTCTTTCGGGATTTCGAGAGTTGTCGTAACTACCTGGCGCCATTGTGGACTAAACATTCATACATCATCGCAATTTTTTAGTATTTGTCTATTGAGCCCGGAGGAAAAAAATTTCCTTCGCCATTACTTCGGACTTAGTATAACCTTCGTTACCCTAATTGCTCCAAAAGACCGTTTTAGCGTGAAATAAGTGCTCCCTAATCTTTTTGAGAGATGTTTGATTAAGGATAGTTAGCTCCTCCAGAATATATGAAGGACATGATACCTAATCACACGTCTACTGGTATTTTTTATAAAATCATAAGCGTCTATAATTGAATAAGTGATAATAGTAGTCATGATCTTAGTGGACCAACATGTTTATTCCCAACTTGTCTCATCACAAGCAAATGAAGAAAAATGCCAATACTTGCCTTATATATACATAAGTGTGTAAGATCATCAAATGATATGTTTTGATAAGTATATATCAGGGGATTTTGGGGATCCTTTCTTGTTGTCATTTTTTCTTACCTATTAATTGTTAATTAAATTTAGATGATTTTTGCTTATTTGCTTATGCTGATATAAGATAAGATAAACAGATTTGGTACTTATTTAAAAATGAAATTATCATTTTTCTTTTTCTATTTTATAAACTTATAAAAGAATTATGAAAACTGAGAATATACATTTAAGTTAATAAATAAAGCTGACTTTAAATGTTTTGAACATACTTATAAATTAAGTTAACTAATTAAAATATAACATTATTTATATTTATGTTTAGAAGAAATAATAGAGCTCGCAGGTACTTGCTACTTTTTTTATTTTTTTTATTTAAATAATGTGATTTAATTTAGATCAAATTAAGCCTTAAATATGATTTTAATTGGTTAATAAGAACACTTCATTTTCTCATAAGGTAAAATTAGTTTTTCTATTGCTACAATTTAACCGTGATAAATATTGATTCTCCTGTAATAGTTTTAAAGTGACGTTTTCTTTTATTATATTAAAATTTTAGATACGACATTTTAAAATGATTTATTATTTTTTCTTTGATTGATTTTTTCTAGTATTACTCTTTCTTGATAATACAAGCAACCCAAACACAACTAACTTGTTTTTAAGCTTGTGCAAGTACTTATTTTAGACAAGATTTGCTTATAACTTCGTGCTTACAAAGATTTTTAATATTACGATCGTGCGAATAGATAATTTATTATATTAAGACCAGTTTAATTTCATAATAATAATAACAATATTGATAGTAAACTTTGTTTTATAGAAAGAATGGAGTATACGTGGGATCTTTTAATTTAAAACTTATTAAACATTACCAAAAGTGATATTTTACACCTAAGGCTACAAAGTTGTATATACAATTAGCTATTTCTATAAAGTTTTTGACTAAACTGAAAACTTTATTAGACAATATAACGTTATACACATAACTCTAAAAAAAAAAAATAATAATAAAAAAAATTTGTTGTTTTATAAAATTAAACCTACTTCAATTTGGACCAAATTTCGGTAAGCCTTTTATTTGTCGATCACACTGTTTTATTTTGTTGACCCGTCCAAATTAAGCAATAAAATTAATTAGTTCACGAAATATGAGTAATTTTTATTTTTTAAAATAAAGTCTAAATTATAACCTTAAACAGAATGTTAAACATATCCGAAAAGGCTATGTTTAAAGTTCCAAACTTGCATAATTTGTTTGTGTCTTACTAATAAACATTGTCAATCAACGGAATATACAATTACTTATACATGTTAAAATTTCTTAGACATGATTCAAAATTAGAGATCACTAAAGGTATCCGAGTGATATTTTCATATGAAATACAATAAAAAATAAGATGTTTAACTCATTTACCAAAAACATATATATAATTTGCTTTCAACACATATATTTCATTATTTAACTTTCTTATATTTATTATCTTAAGACTTAAGATTCTATTTTAGATAAGATTTTAAACATATAAGTTAAACATAACATCAAATATTAACTTAACTTATCTAACTTGATTGTGAGAGCTACCTCAATATGAAGACCGGCCCATATATATGGAGAAACTCTTAACATTATTTTTTATTACTAATATATTAACCTAACTTGATATTTTATTTTTTGTTATTTGGAATAAAATAAAATAATAATAATAATAATAAAAATAAAAAATATGTGGCAAAAACACAAAAATAAAAAAGGGTGTGATGGTTAAGAAGTGGAGAAAGTCGCGGAACACGTTTTATGAATAATATCGTTGGGCCTACTCTCTTCGATAATAACGAGACATCAAAATTTACATTTATTACCCTTTATCATACTACATAGTTCCATATATACCCCCATAGTTGGAATTAAAAAATATTTACAACACTACAAATTCGACATTATATTCGAAGAGTCTAAAAAATTTGCTTATGTGTGAATAGTGGGTGATATAGGGCTATAGGCAGATCTATACCAACTGTGATATAGGGCTATAGGCAGATCTATACCAACTAGAAGTAGCACCTATATGTAATTTTTTTTTGAACATATTATCCACATATTCTATATCTATACTACATAAAATGGAAAAACAGTCAAAGTGAAAAAGTGAAAAGTGGAATAGTCAAAGGAGAGAGACACATATCTATACTACATAAAATGGAAAAAACAAATAAAGTGAAAAGTGAAAAAAGTGAAAAGTTTAATGGTCAAATGAGAGAAAATATTTGTGTAATTAATACTCTTATTAAAACAATTATTTAAAGTCAATAATTTATTCACATTATACAATACAATTAAAAGCATATATAAAATTAAAACAATAAATTAAACACCCTTATTAAAAGTGATGAAATTTTCACAATGTATATTTAAACAATTTCAACATAATTCTAAATATAAAATAATTAAACAAACTAATTAATGTTATTTTTAAAACACCTTAAAATGAAAAGTACATGTTATTATACACATTATAAAATTAATAAAACACCAAAGCTTCATATTAAAAGTTGATAAATTATATATAGTTTTAAAATCGATTTGACCAACGAGTTCAACCGGAAACCGGTGTAATGCGTCCGTTCGACTAACCAATAACGGCATCAGGCTTGACTGAGGACAAGCAGAATCTGGCTGGTGAATCAGGTCTCATGAGATCTATTTCTCCGGTTAATATTGGGAATCTACAAGCATACATGTCCGCTATATTATATATAAAGGAAAAACCAAAAAGTAAAAAGTAAAAATTTGAAATTATTAACACATATGAAAACCGGTTGACCACGACGCTTCAAATCAGTGGGTTGACCTGTTTTAATTTATAACGTTCTTTGACATATAGTATATTCGGTTTAATTGACCTTTTTTTTTAGAGGGAACGGTTCAACCGGTTGAACCACCGTGTCGAATCGGGCTTCAAAACGTTATGTTTAATCCAAATCTTCAAACTTTTTTATTTTTATGAACCTAAACTTTTTAACATGATGTATTATATAAGTATATTATCTATAAGTTTTCTTCAAAAACAGTATAATGTTTTACAATTAAGAAAATATCGTTAGTCACATTTAACTTTCAATATCTTTAATTACGCTCATTTCAAAAAAAAAGATTAGGCTAAATGTGCCCAAATCTTTTTACAAAATATTAAAATTAATTTTATTTTATTTTAATTATCATATTCACATTAATTTTAGTCACCATTAATCCCATCTTTTATTTAGCAACAATTAACGTGTGTTGTTAGTTTTATCTATAACTGATGTAATGTTTTTCATTTTTCATAATTTTATATGTTGTTTGATAGATGTTAAGAATTTTGTCTAGACTTTAATTATCGTATAATACAACCGTTTACTTACATTTTCATGGTTACGTTACATTTTAAACTTACACAAACACTACCACAATATCACAAATCAAATTATCGGACGCTTAATTTAACAATGAAACGCAGGTCTTCAAGTATATATATATACTAAAAGGCAGCAGATTTCTAACATTAATTGCATCTTTGCAATTGTAAAATAGTCTTTAAAGTTTGTTTCATTGCAAACTCAGTCCTTTATAGTATTAATTTGACAAAAATAGTCCTTAAGGTTTAGTTATCATTGCAAACTTAGTCCTTTGTAGCATTAATTAGTATATTACTATCTTTAGCAATTTGACAAAAATAGTCTCTAAGGTTTAGTTGTCCTTGCAAACTAAGTCCTTTGTAGCATTAATTAGTATGTATTGTTTCTTGAAAATAGTCCCTAAGGTTTAATCGTCTTTGCAAACTAGGTCCTGAGGACTAGATATAATAATTAAACTTTAAAAGGAGTTACGTAAAATATATGAATTTTGTGCAACATATTAATCCGGATACTTATCCACCAATTAGAAGTAGCACCTATATGTAATTGAACCACATATTATCCACCAATCGGTACAAAATGAAAATCATCTATTGTATGCTTTTCTTGACATTCAAAATTCATTCTTTATTTCAGAACCTGTTTATAAAACATTTATTAACTAACTATGTTAATTTGTATTATGTTTACACATTTATGTGATGAAAATGATATCTCTTGTGGTAAAATTAAAGACCTTCTCTCTCTATCTTGACTTCACCTACACTTATGTATTAATTGTTGTTTACTCCATAAATGGAAAAAATGCATCGGTGCCAACAATCGTACAAAGCTATAAAAAGAGAGTCGTGTTGAGTTGCATGTTCAAAGTTATATTGCTTTGCATATTTTTCAGAATTCATTGGATTAAAAGATCAATATGGGAGCATGTACATTTTGGCACTTGGTTCAGAATAAGATCCAAAGTTTGAAGGCAACATTGATGATGATTGCATCTCAATTGATACTTGCAGCACTTAGTATTTCTTATAAAGTGGCTTCAAGTGATGGCATGCATGTGAGCATTTTGATCACTTATCGCTATTTAATTTCTTCAGTTCTCATTCTTCCTCTTGCTCTCATCATTGAAAGGTGATTTTTATCTCCCATTTTGTTAATGCATGCTATTTTTACTTTAGCGTAAAAGGCAATATAAGAAATGTATAAGAATTAACCTTAATTACAAATTTTGTTTGAATGGTCGACTTGAGTTGTTTAAACTTTAAAGTAATAATCCTGTTTTCTTTTTCTTTTTTTTGTTCAAAATTTGAGAACAAAGATGAGTTTCAAGTGAGAAAATATCGAGAGCTAGCATGTTCAAACTACGTGGCATATTACTCAGTTGTAACTGATAACCTTTGACAAAAATATGAAACTCAAATCAAATTTTTTAAGTATGAAAAAGAATATAATTTAGTTTATATTATTTTTTTTAGTAACAAACTAATTATGATTAAGCATTATGTGTTTGTAATATTATCTTTATAACAATCTTTCATAACAAGTAATACTTTTGCTACAATTTTTCACAATACAGTTTGAAAGAGCACATAACTAACAAGCACGAACTACCACAAAAAATGAGCCCATACATAAATCAAACGCTAAAGTGAGATTCGACATAAATCACTAACCCAAATAATGTGTCGATTATCAAATGTCAAAATCATCGCCTATTTTATTTTTGTTTTTATTTTTGAAATAATCATTTAGAGATGTATCCTACTTAACACGGAATATTTTGGCGTATATAAAATTTCTATTTTAATTACTTAGGATCAACTTTTTATATTTCTGCAATATTTACCAAACTTTTTAAACAAATGAAAGCAGTGATAATAATTAATGAATGACTCATGTCACATCATCACTTTCTTCGTAATTACGTGATTTAGTAAATATAATACTTTCACTGCCTTTACTATTTACAAAAAATTGTATGAGTTTAATTTTATATGTAGATAGTAATAATGAATTTTATATTTTGAGATAATTTACAAATCTAATTCAAATGTAAGGGTTTACATTCTATCACTTGCATTAATTATACATAATATTTTGTTCATTCACATTCATTACATTTTCATGATTTATCCCACAATACATAGCGTTGTTTACTTTCTTATTTCTATTTTTACCATTTATGAAAATGTTGCAGAAACAAAAGGCCGGAATTAACATGGAAAATTCTCTTCCAAGCTTTTATATGTGCCATTTTTGGGTATGTCCTCAAGCTTGAGTTTTATATATGTGTATAATATTACATATAATGACAAGATAATTTATAGTTGTACTATATAGACTCAATATCATTAATTCTTCCATATCATAATTAATTCAAATTACCAATGAAGACATACATTCAAAATGTAGTTTATATAATTTGAGATGTTAATTTAAATTTGGTGATCCTCATATAACTACTTTTCATGGTTCAATTGACAATGTAGGGGTCCGATGTCGCAAAATTTATTTGCTCAAAGCTTGGTTCTAACATCACCAACATTTACTTCTTTTACCAATCTTGTTCCACCTATCACCTTCATTGTAGCTGTTCTGTTCGGGTATTGTTTTTAACTACACTTATTTAATAACAATAATACAAAAATACTTTGGTAATTATGTTTGGATTGTATAATATAAAATTGTTCTTTACTTTATAACAAAACATATAAATATGTGCAATAACAGTAAAACCTCTTTATCTTTACAAAAACATATAAGATACACTTTTGTAAGAATCCCAAACACCCTCTGTAAAGGAAGTAGTTATAATTCTCATGCATTATAAGTTTTATATAATGTTTTCATTATGTATTATATCGATTTATATTTTGTATAGATTTTTGTTGAATGAAGGATTTGACTTTGTTTAATTGCATAGTGTTAGGTTGATGTTATTGCTATTGATATGCGTGTTAATAGCACATAATGACTTTTGATGATGTTAAAAAATAAAGTTTAAAAAAATGTTTTGGATATCCTTATTTAAACTTTAAATAGAAATTACATGAGCCGTTGTTATATGCATAATCTCGTATGTTTATTTTCATACATTTTGATATTATACTCTAATAATAATAATTTTAGCCGTATTTAATTTTCCTACCCGATGTATGGGGTTTAACTTACAAAAAGAATAACTTGAGCCGTTATTAAAGCATATAGTGTAAAAAAATGTATTTGATTTCCATTACATAACTCATAAAGATGGATAACATGAGTTGTTCATATATGTACAATCTCATTTATTCATCTATGTATCACAATAAGCCGTGCTTTTATTTTGTTATTTATAATCCCGTGCATATATACATAAATTTAATCTATAGTGATAATAATATTTATAAATAACAACATATATGTATGTTTTTTTTCCCCCAAATATTAAGTATATGGTGTATAAAGTCTAAAGGGTATTTGTTTATTTTACAAAGTTATTAGAAAACATGAAAATGGCGAGTTTACACTTAATGCAATATAATTTATTTAATATTTAACTAAAGTTTTATTAATTACCCCCTCTTTTATTATTATTTTTTATTTACAAATTTTACACATATGTTTTTATACATATTTATTTTGTATTGGTGAAATTTAGACGAGTTTAACCAAATGGAAGCCAATTTTTTTATAGGCCAATAAGAGGGTTCAATTTTGAAATTTAGCTCTCCTATTGGTTAACAAGAATTGATTGGCACAAAATATTTTTCACCAAATTTCTTATTCACTTTAATATCATATCATAAAAAAAAAATTCCAAACCTAACATGTTAAAGGACATATGCGAAATTCGAAACCTAACATTAAATTATATACCCATACCCAAACGCGTTTATGCCAATCACTCCCCTATATTTATAGTGTAACATGCAACTGATAAATTATGGCTTTAAGGATGGAGAAGGTTGGCATAGGTAAAATCACAGGAAAAGCAAAGGTTGTTGGAACTTTAGTAGTTTGGAGAGGCGATGCTTCTTACTTTCTACAAAGGTCAACCACTCAACTTTTGTCAACCCATTTCTTTTCTTGCTGAGGTAACGTATAGATGGACACGTGGCAACATCACACAAGACTTCTTCTCATCAAATCATGGTACAGCGGCTTATTCACTTGCGTTTCCCTTTATTTTAGCCTTCGTAAATTCTCTTGCACATTTACATCTTTCATCGAGGAGGGTACCGGTAGTCCAAGTGAAGGCAAAGTTTTCTTAGTGTACATCTAGGTTGGTCCTCGGGTTGACTGTTTTTCTAGGTCAAACATGAATCAAGCCAAACCAAGTTCGATTTCGATCTCCGGATAGTATACAATAGAAAATATCCTAGTTTAGTAAAGTGTCACACTCGATCATAAACTTACTTTAGTAAAACTAAGACATTCATAAGACAAAAGATTCAAGTATGTTTCGAGCGTATCGGTACTCAACAATATCAGGTGCACTATTTTTAGAAGATCTAAATGAGCTAATGAACATAGGTTAAACATTTATTTTTTCCTTTTTTGCACTGGTGCATTTCAACTAAAATCGGAAAATTTTAAGGAATTTTCACAAGATTTTACAGAGAATCCTATGGTGCACATGCATATTAAATGTTAAGTTTGTGATTTCTTAGGATTTTGGACTAATATCTTAATAGGAAGTTAGTTTAAATTATAAAAGTCCTTATATAGTCGATCTTTTATTTAAAATAGTTTATGGTTGAAAAAGAAAAATGCTCATATTTTAGAGAATATAACTGAAATTTTATCTTTATAATGGCGTGATGTTCAGGTGTTACCATACAAATATGAAAAGGGTTTGGGGGGTTGGATAGTTGTCTTCTTGGAGCGAAACACCTAAAGCCCTTAACCATGAGAAACACTACATTGGTATGAAAGTATATTCTAATTAGGTTTATCTATATTAGTTGGGAATAAGAAGAAAATTTATCTACTTGTAAAAATTTACATTAAATGGAAAAAATAAGGAGGAAATCGCGGGCTCTGCCGTGCCTTAGATATATTCTAGATACCAAGCATGAATGATGTCTTTATTAGCTCAAACTTGAAGAAGAAAAAAAGAGCTTTGTAATTTTCAAATCAAGCAAAAGCAACAGGTTCATTTATCTCATGGTCTAGTTTGGGAGAATACTAGTTTATCTTGATTCCATTATTAATTTATTTCATATATCTTTTGCCATTGTGGTTCGATTCTTTCTGTTTGGTTCCATCAAGGTTTATACCCTCAGTTCACTTGTCAGGAGTTCTAAGAATAATTTCATTAGATTTAAATATTTAGGTTGTGTTTGTTTTTTGCAATCTTAGCAGTTGACGGGCAAAATGTTAAATCATTATAGTTTGTTCAAATTATTTTCGCTTCGACGTCGGCGGAAAAATCAATCAATCATCAAGACGAGTTAATATGCGCGTGCGAATCTTACTTGAACACAAAACCACAAAAAAAAAAATCCCGTTCAAACATCGTTTTCTTCGTTCGGATAATTCAGATTCGGTTTCGCATCAGTTGTTTCGAGACGTGCAGTTCAGATTCGATTCAGACCCTCTTAAAAAAACACCACCTTTACTTGAACTTTTCAAATGTTAATCATTATAGTTTGATTATAAATCTTCAATATACAGGGTAAAATGAGTGCAAATTATCCATGTCATTACTCCAACTCATTTATATTCAGTGTCTTTGGCTTCATACAATCGTTTTTGTATGTTGTTTCTACTGAGAGATCTTGGAGTCAATGGAAACTTGGCTGGAACGTTAGACTGCTGTGTGTCATTTTCCAGGTAATTGGTTATTGATGCTCCACTGAGCTGATCGACTAGGTCTTCTTATTAGCTACAAGTATATTATATGCTGATTCAATTGTATGTGTCACAGGGAATAGGTTCACTGACAGCTGTTATATTGGTCATGGCAGCTGTACATCTGCAAGGGCCATTGTTCGGTGCAGTATTCAACCCTTTGGTGCTTGTGTTCGTTGCGATAACTGGCTTTCTTCTACTCGATGAACAGTTGCATGTGGGAACGTAAGTAGACGAAACACACCATAAAGATGGCCTCATTTGTACATGTGACACCTCTTTTCCTTTTTAAAAAACATTTCGCAAACTATACTAGTCTTTTTAGCACTTCATGCATCACTAAATGTCGACATTGCTAATTTTTTTATCTTTGCTATGAAACTTTGTTAAATGACTATCATACCACCATAAATGATAACTTAATTTATATTGTATGCAGTGTGATAGGATCGGTAATAATTGTAGTGGGCTTGTATGTGGTGATCTGGGGCAAAAGCAATGAGATAAAAAGGTTGTCCAAGCTAAAACCTTCAGGAAGTGCAAATGAGTCGAATGATGCCTTAAACACTACCAACAACAGGACTCTCAAGAACGTTTCCATGGCTGGTGCTTCTTCTTTTACCGGTAATGAAGGCAATGATCAGTTGCACAGAAAGTATCCAAGGGAAAATCAGGAGGAGCAAGAACCAGTTGAGAATGTTTGAAAATGTTTTGGTTTTTACTATATGTTGCTAGCTAGCTAGTACCCGAGGTTTATATTGTCTGCTAGAGTAATGGATGTTTCTAATAATGGATACATGTTAAGTTTTTTGTGAGAGAAAAATACATATGACCTTTTGATTTTTAATTAAAAGAAAAACCTATCTAATTTATTTGTTTTTTATTAGTCAACATGATAGCTCATGTTAAAAGGTACATGAGATGATCTTAATTCTTAAAAGCATAAGGTATGTTTTGTCAATTATGTAATTTTCTCTTGACATTGGAGCCTTCTTATTCACTTGGCACAATCGATGAAAATTTGTTTTCTTTTGTTTTTATAATGAAATTAATAAAAGAGTGATTGAAATCGGTTGAAAAACAACCGATATTATGTTTTGCCTTCGATACATTGATCGAAGACTGGCATTGGGATCGACCGTTTAAAATCGGTTGACCCATTCAATCACTCGATAAAAACTCTCCTTTATTACTCAACCTTAAAACAAATGAATTGCAATTTTGCCCTTGAGGTTGTTACAAGAAGTTTATAAGTATTCTCAACATTTATGTTGTTGTTACATCTTTTGACAACGGATTACCAAGGGTATGTTTGGCAAAAATAGATGTCTTGATCTTTGAAAAAGATTATAGAAAGTTATTTTTATAAAATGAAGTACTTATTTTATTTCATGATTATGGAAGATTATTTTTTTAATAATCTCTTATAAGTTATGTCACGATAAAAGCGAAAATTGTTATTTTTAGTTAAGCTTATTTTGAAAATAAGCATAATCTCTCCATAATCTCATGGCAAACATAGATTATGTTTGGTGGATTATGGAGATTATGCTTATTTTTCAAAAATAAGCTAACTAAAAATAATTTTCGTTTGACAGATATAACTTATAAGAGATTAAAAAATAATCTTCCATAATCTTGAAAATAAAATGTTACTTCAATGTATAAAATAATCTCTTTCTATAATTTTTTCAGACACAATCTATTTTTTCCAAACATACCCTACATGTTTAACAAAAACTTACATACATTTTCACCTAAAGTTACCTTAAGACAATCATCTCTAAGCAAAAAGTTACATTTTTTTTGGTAAAAGGTTTTACCTCGATAAATATATTCACACCAAAAAAATCGTTAAGTATTAAGGAATATGGTAGTTACCATATTAATCTAAACGCACTACAAATACGTAACCAAAATTACATGGCTTGACAAGTAGCCATTTTAATCATACATACTAATACGCGAAAGTTACATTAATAATCATTGTAAGTTACTTTACTTTACAAAAACCGTCTCTAACTTCAATTTTTAATATTTGTCTTTTTTTTTTTTTAGTTTTTAGGTTTTACATAAATATTTTTAACTTTGTATACTTGTAATTAGTTGGTTTTAAGGAAAATTAAATTAATAAGTTTTTTGCTTTAAAAAAAAAAACTTTAATGTATTTTTCACACAATTAAGTATTGTTATTATTTTATTACTTAGTATATTCTTATTATAAAAGATAGCAATCTGAAAAAAATAATGGAAAAAAGATAATTTTTAGGTAATAAAATAATAACAATTAAGTATTGTTATTATTTTATTACTTAGTATATTCTTAGATAAACGATATACTTAATATATTCTTAGTATATTGTTTATATAAAGTGAATCTAAAAGAAATTCAATATATACTGTTTTAAACATATAAAAGTTTTATATGCTTAAAACAAAATATGATTAATTTCTTGTAGATTCACTTTATATAAAAGATATATGTTGTGTTTTTTGCTTAGGGATTATCTTTTTTCCGTTATTTTTTTTGATTGCTATTAAGTGTGTAATTATGTATGTATATATGCACTTAATTACGTTAAGTTTCATGGTTAGTAAATTGTTGTAATATTAATTCTGTAATGATAAATTAAGATACTATATGAAAACATTGAATGACAATTCTGATGTGTAATTTCAATAATATTCAAAGATATTTAAGTAATTTGCCTATGTTGAATTTTTAGCAATGACTTTCGTATTTTATATGTAGTATAGAAAGATTTCAAATCCACACTACTTCAACTTAAACATATATTCATGTGAGTCTAGTTGTGTTTCATGCTTCATCTTTGATAGATCACCATAATAAAATGTCATCATCTGAGTTCTCTTCAGAACCCACACTCGAGTTCATGCATGACTCAATCTAAATAGAAAAATAACCAACCCGATCGCGATAACACAGATCAACGTCTAATAATAGCATTTTTTTGAAACCCGATTCGACCCGGCCGGTTCAACCGGTTGAACCGGTTTCAGTCAAAAATACGGATCCAATTCAACCGTGTTTCTTTTTTTCCAAACCCAATTAGACCCGCCGGGTTTGAAACGACCCGGTCAACCCGTTCTCAAGACCCACGATTTTTTCATGTTTTTACAAATAAAGCAAGTTAATCTCCCCACATATATATTAGAGGAACTTGCCAAGTCACATATGCCACTTGAAATAAAAGAATGTCATGCCGGCAGCGTTTAATGACCTCGAAACACCTCCTGGCAGTTTGACACGCGCCATTCACACTCATCTTATAACCCCCAAATTCCATCCCTTAATTTCTGCACTTCCCAAATACCATTCAAAATCAAGCCTAAAACAAACCTACACAATCGGTGAAGATCACAAAGGTTTGTCTTTTTTTATTGATTTCATATGCAAATGCATAATTTCTGTTGTTGCAGTGCATATGCAAAAGTCATATGCAAAAGTGTTGTTGCAGTGCATATGCAAAAGTCATATGCAGAATTTCATATGTAGATGCAAACCATAGATAATCCTACATAACTGATGTTGTAGCAGAGACAAACAACGGCAACATATACCTTCAACAATGGCATGTTACTAATGTCTCAATCATACGACCTTCTGACAATGACCATCAGTGATCTCTTGATGTTCGGATTGCACAATATTTTGCAATTGTAATTTTTTCTAATAGAATATGCACAAGTTTGATATGAGCTAAAAGATTTTGCGTCAACCTCCATACATTTTCAACAGAATATCGAGTCATGGCACTGTACTACCACTAGTTTGGGTAAAATTATTGGGATGATGTTCGATCATCAAAGACATATGTAAGCATAAGTTTTGCAGAAAATTTCACATTTGATAACTTTTTTTAAAATGGATTAACAAAATGGTCAAGTCCACTACCTCTTTTCAATTTTGATCATGCTTGATTGTGTACTCACCCAAGAGTGTACCTGTATTGATAAATTCACCAACCTATTGTTACAATTACTATACATTTACTTTAAACCTATTATGTCTGCATCCATCTTTAAGAAAACACACCCTGACAAGCGCGGAACTCTCTCTCTTTTATTAACTAACTGTTTCATTTGTATTATGTTTACACATTTATGTGATGAAAATGATATCTCTTGTGGTAAAATTGAAGACCTTCTCTCTCTATCTTGACTTCACCTACACTTATGTATTAATTGTTGTTTACTCCATAAATGGAAAAATGCATCGGTGCCAACAATCTTACAAAGCTATAAAAAGAGAGTCGTGTTGAGTTGCATGTTCAAAGTTATATTGCTTTGCATATTTTTCAGAATTCATTGGATTGAAAGATCAATATGGGAGCATCTACATTTTGACACTTGGTTCAGAATAAGATCCAAAGTTTGAAGGCAACATTGATGATGATTGCATCTCAATTGATACTTCCAAAGTAGTATTTCTTACAAAGTGGCTTCAAGTGATGGAATGCATGTGAGCATTTTGATCACTTATCGCTATTTAATTTCTTCAATTCTCATTCTTCCTATTGCTCTCATCATTGAAAGGTGATTTTTATCTCCCATTTTGTTAATGCATGTTATTTTACTTTAGCGTAAAAGGCAATATAAGAAATGTATAAGAATTAAGCTTAATTACAAATTTTGTTTGAATGGTCGACTTGAGTTGTTTAAACTTTAAAGTAATAATCCTGGTTTCTTTTCTTTTTTTGTTCAAAATTTGAGAACAAAGAGATGAGTTTCAATGAAGAAAATATCGAGCTAGCATGTTATGGCTACGTGGCATATTACTCAGTTGCCAATGGATTACCTTTGCGAAATATGAAACTCAAATCAATTTTTTTAAGAATGAAAAAGAATATAATTTAGTTTATATTAGTTTTTTACTAACAAACTAATTAATAATTATGATTAAGCATTATGTTTTTGTAATATTATCTTTATAACAATCTTTCATAACAAGTAATACTTTTGTTACAATTTTTCACAATACAGTTTGAAAGAGCACATAACTAACAAGCACCAACAACCACCATAAGCCCATACATAAATTAAACGCTAAAGTGAGATTCGACATAAATCACTAACCCAAATAATGTGTCGATTATCAAATGTCAAAATCACCGCCTATGTTATTTTTGTTTTTTTTTTGAAATAATCACTTAGAGATGTATCCTTCTTGAAGCGGAATATTTTGGCGTGCATAAAATTTCCATTTTAATTACTTAGGATTAACTTTTTATATTTTCTGCTATATTTACCAAACCTTTTAAACAAATGAAACGAGTAATTAATGAATGACTTGTGTCACATCATCACTTTCTTCGTAATCAGGTGATTTGGTAAATATAATACTCCCACCACCTCACAAAAAGTGTTCATCTTACTATTTATGTTTGTCTCAAAAAAATGTCGAGTTTATGTTTGTAATCAAACCTTCATTAATTGCTTAATTCTTATTTCTATAATAAATACAAAGGTAAAAATGACATTTTATGAATTAAAACTTACATTAATTACATATATCATATCTTATTCATTTTTTGTTTGTGGACATTCTTTTTTAGACGGAGGGAGTAGTAAAGATTAGAAAAATCGATATATAGAATTGGAAGATTTAAAAGTTTCAGACATACTATAAAAATTTTGTTTTAACACCATATATTTTCAAACGGTTATCCCTACATAGTTTTTGGGAATTGCATATATACCCATTAAAACTTAAAACATATTTCTTCACAATACAAGTTTTTACATGATGTACAATGATTAAACATGTTTTGGGTAAATATGCAAATATGCAAGTTTTAGTAGGTATATATGCAATTGCCCCTATTTACTTTTACTTTTTATGAAAATGTTGCAGAAATAAAAGGCCGAAGTTAACATGGAAAATTCTCTTCCAAGCTTTTCTATGTGCCATTTTTGGGTATGTCCTCAAGCTTATATTTTATATGTGTTTGACATTACATATAATGACAAGATGATTTATAGTTGTAGTATAGACTCAATTTCATTAATTCTTTCAGATCACAATTAATTCAAATTATCAATGAAGACATACATTCAATTGAAAAATGTAGGGTTAATCTGTTGTCCATAAAATTTTTGCTCAAAGCTTGGTTCTAACATCACCAACATTCTATTGCTTTTACCAATCTTGTTCCCCTATCACCTTCATTGTAGTTGTTATGTTCGGTATTGTTTTTAACCACACTTGTTTAGTACCAATATTACAAGAATACTTTTGGTAATTATGTTTGGATTGTGTAATATTAAATTGTTCTTTACTTTATAACAAAACATATAAATATGTGCAATAACACTCAAACCTCTTTATCTTTACAAAAGCGGATAAGATACACTTTTTAAAATCGAAACACCCTTTAAAGGAAACATTTGTAATTCTCATGCATATAAGTTTTATATAATGTTTTCATTATGTATTAATATCGATTTATATTACCAAGTAGGCTATGAGTACAAAATCATCTTAAGGGCGAATTAGCTTTAATTTCATGTGCCACTTTTGTAATTATCCGAAACACTAAGTCTTTAGACTTATGCAAAAGTACGATATAATGGACGATAATTACGTGTAAATTCCTTGATTGGTGAAACCAATACCTCAATCAAAACTTTGATAATTTAATCTTTGTGAATTGGTTAATAAAAGTTTTTTTATTAAAAACTATTGATACGAAGTTGTATGCATGCTTCTTCGTTCATATTTGATTTGACACCATAAATCAAAACTAGTACCCTTTTAAAATTAAGTTAGTGCCATCTAGTTAAAGGAACACTTTCAAGTTGCAATTTACATCATGTGGGAACTTGGCGAGATTGTGATGGAAAGGTAAATCTTCATGTGAAGTCAGACCTTGTATGGACACATTTGCAGTTCTTTAAGTTAGACGACTAAAATTGAGTAGTAAGTGAGAACTGGACTCAAGACACAAGATGGGATAAAACATGTTTACATTTGCAATAGCGTTGGAAAATGTAAATCCCATAATGATCTAGGAATTGGAAAAGGTTTGCCAATTATTGTTAGACAGATTACCCTATTATATGCTTTCGTTACTAGCAGATCAACTGATGTAACGGAACTATGATAATTTGGATCCTAGTTTTCGAGAAAATTCTATGGTTATATGAATATCACCTTGGGGTATTTTATTTTCTTGAAAAGTTTAATTATCGAAAATACTAAAATTGAAGTTTGAAAATTCTTTAAATGTACTAATGCAACATTAAACCATAAACGTAGGTTATTTCTGTATTGGTAAATTGATCTACACATGTATGGGTTTTTGGTAGAGTCAACTTTGCTAAAAGAATAAACCTAGTCCTTTTTTCATAAGAAAGAGTGGGATTCAATCCTATTCCTTTTCATGAATGAAGGAAGGTATGATAGGACAAAATTAGAATTGTCTAAATTCTAAATACATTCATAAGCTGATTTTAATAGTTAAGAAAATTGCATATTTTCCGAGTTATTAAATTAGAAGCTAGACTAATTTACTGCAAAATTGGTAAAAGACAAACTAGCATATTTTATCTAGTTGTTGTGCTTTGACCATTTAAAAGTACTACTTACAATTGTTGGAATAGTAGAACTATTAAAAAAGAAATTGCATGCCCAAATTTTCAAGTTAATAGCATTGATGGATAATCTATCATCTACATAGTAGAATACACTCTTTTAGTACATAAGTAATTGTTATGTATGGACTTTGATGAGTGTGTAAATACTCATCATTTTTGAGTCAATCTGAACTGCAAAACGTCTAAAAATGCTCAGAAATGCATCAAAATACTGAAAATATTCCAAAATTACATTTTATATGTTTCATATGCAAAATGTTTAAATCGGATGAAAATGAGCAAAGTTTGCATAATTGGCGCTTTTAGTCCCCAAGTTTCAAAATTGTCAAAAACAGTCCCTGGTAAATCCAAATAAAGAAAAATATCATTTTAAGTCCCTAGGGATTCCTAAGTTGTCAAAATTGATCCTTGAAACTTAAAATTGCAAAATTACAATTTAGGTCCCTGAACTTTGGAATTTGGCAAAAATAGTCTTTTGAAAATTTGAAAATGTCAAAAATAGTCCTTGCACTATTAAAGTTTGTCAAATTCAGTCCTTATGGTAACTTTAGAGTATTGGTTTGGTCCTCAACTTTGGAGTATTTACAGTTTTGGTCCTTGTTAAACTAAACCTAAAGCCTTGAAATCTAATTATGGACCCTACTTTCCTCTTTGGACCCCTCCACTCCTTTTGGACCCTTTGTCAAGCAAACAAGTCAAACAGTTGGTTGCCCACACCTTCCATTGTTTATCTTCCACCTCACTTCTCTTCTCACCTTTGCCCGCAATCACCTCGGCCTCACTTATCTCCTTCCCACCACCCCCTCATCATCACTAGCCCCCCACAATAAATGCCACCCCCCCTAGCTCCACAGGGCTACAAGTCAATTAGTGGTCTTCCCGCCAAAATGATTAAAATGGCTATCTCAAGAGACTCTCCCATTGGCTCTCAGAAGAGGTGGGAATCTATCAGAAGACCACGTGGATGATATTTGAAGCATAAAAGAGGAGGAAGAGTGAAGAGAGAAGCAGTTAGTTAATTTTTAGTTTTCATGTATTTCGTTTTTAATACCAATGTTTTAACTTAGCTTAAAAGTTGTAATTTCCAGTTTAAACACATCAATCTTAAGTTGAAAAATCATTGTACTAAGTTTTTAAGTGTTAATTCAAGCTTATGTTAAGTTTTAAATTTCATGGTTCACTGTTTCAAGTTTAAATATCAAACTGCATTAACCAAGCTTCAATAAGCTTATTTCTTAGTTTAAACCAGCTTATTCAAGCTTAATATAGCTTCTGTAGAAGTCGGAGTTCAGTTTCAAATACAATAGGTTGAAAGTCAACAAAAGTCAACAGGGAAGCAAAAATGGGTTCAAGCAGGTTGGAAATGAAATGGTTGTTGCAAAGCAGTATTTGGGTTGGATTTGGATTAGACTAGTGGTATTGGGTTCTGTTTAGCTGCACAAACAGCTTGGACATTTGTAAGTTGTATTTAGTTTTCATTGCTTAATCAAGTTGCAGTTTGTGTTTGTGGTCATCATTAGCAAAAGCTGTTTTAATAGTGGTAATTAGTGTAACTAAAGATATATCAAGCATAGGTTTGCTTGGTTTAGTATCGCTTTCAATGCAATTCACAAAACAATTAAAATAAGGGTGTTTGGATTAATGGTTTATGTGAGTTTTAGCTTTGATTTATGCTTGTAACCTGTCCATGCAGTTTTAATATAGGTTTCTTGAATCACTTTAGTCAGTCATTTGGTCACTAGAATACTAATAGTCAAAATCACATTGAAACTGTCTTAATCTTCTTAACTGTTGAGTTTTTGAAAAACAAAAATCTTGTTTAGTGCTTAGATACCATAGACATAGGGTGCAGTAGTTCCATTTCATCTATTTACTTCATAATCAGTTCTAAAATGGGAATCAAAAGTCACATTAGTCAAAGTTTTCTCAACTGTTAAAAAGTCAAAATAGTGATCAAACCAGTTTTGGGCCAACTAGAGAGATTTTTCACAGACTCATCTTTGGGTCAAATCAAGCCAAACTTTGGGTCTTATAAATTCTCTTGGTCTAGTTTCTTATAAGTATTTTTGTTGATTTTTAGTAATTCTCTAAAGCTCTCAAACAAGGTCATCAAAAAGGGCTTAAGTGCCCTGCTCCATAACTCAGTCAAAGCTGAGTGCTTCTCAGTTCTTGCAGAGCTTGTGCCAAGCTCCACGAGCTTCTCCGGTCTGCTTTTGGTTTAAGAATAGTCACCAGTCATCTTGAGGTCCTAACTTGCTTTTCCATTTGAGCTTATTGTGAAGTTTGTTATAAGCTCAAACTTGGTACTTAAACTGCTTTAGTCTAAATACTCAAATAAGTCAAATCTTTGCAATTGGTATTCCAGAGGTGTAAGCTTGTTGTAACTGGTTGCTTTTGAGTTCTTTTAGTAAAATATAGCCTACTCTGGTTGGTTTGGTTTCCATTGGGTACACTTTAGCTTATTCAAGTGCTTATTTCATAAGCACTCATACAGTTTCATTATCTTCCACACAACACCATGTTTTTATATTTTTCCTAGATTCCTAGTATAATTTTAGAGTTTTCCTGAAATTTTCATAATTTTTCATAACAGTTTGCTATTTTTCTTAATTAAAAACAGTTTTTAGGATTATTTAAATAGCTTTTAATACAAATAATTCAGAAAAAGTCCAAAAAAATAATTTTTCATTTTTATTAAGTTTAGATAAATATAAATAGTAAAAAAAGTTTTCCAGATTTTTCATAGTTTATTTTGTAATTTTTAGTAATTTAATTAGTTTTAAATAGTTTAAAATTCATAGAAAATAGAAAAATAATCAGAAAAATACAAAAATAGTTTTGAAAATTCTTTTTTGTTATTTTAGATTTTTCCAAGTCATAATTTTAATTTTCTAGCTTTATTTCCTAATTTCTTGTAATTTAGGTTATTATTAATTAGTTAAAAATAGTTTTTAATTAATAATAATTAATTAATTAGTTATAAAAATAATTTTCTTTTTCTAAAAAGTTTCTTATATCATTAGGTTTGTAAAAATATCATTTTCATATTTTTAGGATTAATATTGAGTAATTTTCACGTTTTTATTTGTACGTCACGTAGTTTTTAATTCAGTTTTATAAAAACAGAAAAAACAAAAACATTAGTTTAAAATTAGTGATAGCGTTTATTTAAGATAGTTTAACTTTTTAATCTCCTTTAATCTCCTGTAGTTTATAAAAAAAAAACTCAAAATACCTTCACTATCCTTAGTGGTTATTCGACATCGATTGTGTTAAACACTTCGACCTCCACTGGGACTTAACGACCGAATCCACTATTCTCGGATCTTAAATTGCATTCGTGTTTGAGCAGTTTTAAAGGCGATTCGATTACATATTCACAAGTGGCGGTTTGAGTGATTTAGCTTGACTGTAAGAGATCAAATTTTAAGCGCTGACTATGGCGATGTTCTAAGCATTTATCAGAACCCGACTACCACATATACCACATTTGTAAAAGTTTTCACGTAAAGTTAATATAAAAAAAAAAATTCATTAACACTTTTCCTAAAGTGTTAAAAACACCAAACAAAATATAAAACAACAAGACAATCGTAACGTTTTTACTTGTGTTTCTTTTAAGGTGATTCTTGAAGAGATGATTTGGTTAAACGAGACGATACCAAAATATTGTCCAAAAGTTTTAAACCCATCGGACAAATCATTACCTACGTCTTTTTAGTGGTACTTAATTTATATACATAAAAAATCAACCACCTAAATCAAGGCGATTGCACTACTACCTAGGTGCGACCATAATAAGTTCCGAAATCGATTTAAAACTTGCCTTTGTGTCCTTGTGATTTGGTGTACCTTTTTCAAAGAAGCCATTTCACTTGTGATTATTGGTTTAAGTTCACTTGTCGTTTTGCCTCGCATTTGTTTTGCCGATTTTTATACTTAGTGCGCGCTTTTCGTTCTTCCAGTTCTACAAGTCCATTGTCGGAACTTGGAAGGATTCCTCGTGAGGCGTGAAGGGCGTTGCTCCAATGTTATGGCGAGCGTCTACCACCAGTAATGGCGAAGACAAACCGATGAATGAGCTTCTCAAGCACCCATCGAGGGTTGGAGATGCCATTGTTGTCCGAAAGCCGTGGGTGACACTTTTGAGCTCAAAACCGGGTTACTTAATCTGGTAACCCAAAGCCAATTCTATGGTTTTTAGCGGGATGATCCTCATGCACATTCATGGTTTAACAAGATTGCATCTACCATCAAATACAAGAATGTCCCATATGAAGCTATCAAGCTTCTTCTGTTCCCATTTTCTCTGAGGACAAGCCCGGAATTGGCTTGAGAAACAACCCCCTCGTTCCATTGAGACATGGGAAGATTTAGTCACAAAGTTTGTGAACGAATTCTATCCTCCATCCAGAACCACAAGTCTTAAGAATGAGATAATGAAATTTTCTCGAGATTTGATAATCATTCGGGGAGGCGTGGATCGTTACAAAGACTTGCTCCAAGTGTCCGCATCATGGTTTTACCGAGTTAATGCAAATGGATACTTTCTAATGGTACCAAGGTGATCAAGACTCTCTAAATGCCTCATGGTAATTTCTGAGCAAGACCACAAAAGAAGCCTTGCAAATAATTGAAAACAAGTCCCGGATCGCCCTTCCGAAGCAAAGACATATCAATCTCGGTCTAAATTTGGACCTTCTACTTCATCTCCAGTGGGTACATCTAGCACATGCTAATTGACAAACTCCACGGATATTGTTCAGCTTTGGTTCTTAACTGTGAAGAAAGTCACTTTCACACAAGCACCAACGAATGGTGAAGTGAAGAAAGTTGAAGTTTGTGTTACTTGTGGTGGTCCTCATGCATACTACAAGCTGTCTTGCCAGATGGTAGTCCTTTTGAAGCTAATGCTATAGCCGGTACTTCAAATCAAGGAGGTAATCAATACCGTCCTCATAATGAACCAAACTATCGTGCTAACACTTACTCAGCACGGTTCAATCAATCCTAACCGAATCAGAACCAACAAAGAATGAACCAAGGTTATCAAAACCAAGGTAATTTCTATTCCGGTCCCAACCAAGGTTTCCAACATCAAGGAAATCTTAATCAAAACACTTACAATCGAGGGAATCAATTTAGAATATGAACCCTAATCAAGGAAATTAGGCTATAACCGAACATAAGGCCTCAAATTACCACTCCACCTCCTCTGTGTCAACATCGATGAGCTTTTAAGGCAATTCATGAAGACTCGAGGAGACAAACAGTTGTTGGTGGTCAGATCATTTAAAGAAATCTTTAAATGATGACCCGCCTAGTACAGGTACTAAACGATCGCTAATCCGAGGGATGCAAAGCGATCTGACTTGAAGTGGTGTTTCGTATGATGGACCCGCTATTCCTACTACCTCTTCTTCTTCTAGAAGGTGAGTGGAAAGTGAACCGAGGCGACAAAGGACAAGGAACTTCCTACTAATGGGAGGAACCAACATGTCCATCCTCGGTTGTCCGAAACCAAAATCCAATCCGAGGTTGTTTTGAACCTCCTGTAGCTCTAAATCCAAATCTTCTATTCCTACCCATCACGTTTGAGCAGCTCCGCGAGAAAGTGGGTCATCAAATGGAAAAATTCTTTCAAATTTTCCAAGAACTTCATTTTGACATATTATTCGGGATGCTATCATGTTGATGCCTAAGTTTGCATCAACTCTCAAACACATGTTAAGCACAAGGAAAAGAAATTTGAAATGGCTAAAACTCCTCTCAACGAGCTTTCTGCAGTTATCTTGAAGAAGCTTCGAAGCTTGGAGATCCCGGAAAGTTCCTCTTACCTTGTGTATTTCCGAATGGTTGAATGCTTTGCCTTAGCGATCTTGGTGCAAAACTGATGCCTCATTCAAGATGGAAGAAACTTTCTTGGATCTTACTCCTACATGCATGACTCTCGAGCTTGCGAATCGGTGACAATATCCCGTCCTCTTGGAATTGCCGGGTATTTGTGAAAGTAGGAAAGTTCCATTCCGTTGACTTTATAGTTGTTGATTTCGATCTTTGATCCATGGGTTCCTCTCATTGTTGGAAGAGGATTCCCGAGAACAGCCGTCTCTCATTGATGTATTTGAGCAAGAAATCACATTACGTGTTAGGTAATGAAACGTCACTTTAAGATCAAACCGAGGTACTCCGAAACTATGATTAAAGTCGGTTAACAATCGATATCATTGATGTTGCTTCAAGAGTACTCTCAAGAAGTTCGGTTATTCTCATAATTACGTGAGAATCCCACCACATCTTCTCAAATCATAGCCAATTCTACCAATTCTAGCTCCGTTTGAGAGGCGACTTCATCTTAGAAGAGATTGAAACATACTATGATTCTGTTCCATGGGAAATTGATCACGCTCCAATTGACATCGAGGGGGACATACTTCTCATTGAGAAAATGCTCAAAGATGATCATTCATCACCCCTCACCCAGTGATGCAATTCCGAAGAGATTAATCTCCATGAGATTAATTCGGAGGGAGATATTCTTACTCTTGAGAAGTTGTTAAATCGGACTCTCCTCCCTCCGTCAAACTTCACAAGGAAGTCAAGTCGGTTAAAGCGAAGAATTTCCCAGTCGAACTTAAGGACTTACCACCTCATCTTGAGTATGCATTTCTTGAAGGCTGATAAATTACGTCATTATTGCTCGAGATTTGAGTAAAGATGAAAAGAGCCTCATAAAGGTCTTGAAGTCACACAAGCAAGCAATTGCTTGAAACTCTCCAACATTAGGTGGACCGAGTTCGTACTCATAAAATCTTGATGGAGGATGACTTCAAGCCAAGATTCAACATCGAGAGAAGGGTGAATCAAAAATCCATGATGTTATCAAACAAGAGGTTATCAAACTTCTTGATCTGGGATTGATTCTATCTCTGAATAGTCCTGGAGTTAGCCGATTCCTTTGTTTCCTAAAAAGGGTGGCATAGCTGTTGTGGAAGAAAACGAGTTAATTCCAACTCGATTGGTTACTGGATGGTGTTGTTATTGACTATCGTAAGTTGAATGACGCCACCAGTAAAGACCATTTTCCTCTACCCTTCATGGACCGGATGCAGAGATTAGCAGAAACGAATACTATTGTTTCCTTGATGGTTTCTCAGTTACTTCAGATCCCCATTGATCGGGATCGAGAAGACCACATTCACTGCCCATACGGAACTTTTGCCTACAAACGTATGCCTTTTGGCTTATGTAATGCTCTGCACGTTCCATGTATGATGGCCATATTCCACTATGATCGGGAAACAATGGAGGTGTTTATGGATGATTCTCAGTCATCGAGTTCATTTCAGACATGTCTCTCCCATTTAGACAAAATGCTAAAACGGTGTGAAGACACCAAAATGTCGGGAGAAAGAGTCACTTTATGGTCAAAGAGGCATAGTCCTTGGCCATAAGATTTAAAAATGGGATGGAGGTAGATAGAGCAAAGTTGATGTTATTGCTAAACTACCTCATCCCTACCCGTCCAAAGGTATTAGGAGTTTCCTTGGTCATGCGGTTTTATCAGAGATTCATCAGGATTTTTCCAAAATCGCCGCCTATGACCCATCTTCTTGAAAAGAAGCTCCTTTTATCTTCTCTCGATGCGTCGCTTTTGAAACACGAAGAAAAGGCTTACGGAAGCACCCATTCTAGTTGCCCCCGACTGGGATTTACCCTTTGAGCTCATGTGCGATGCAAGCGATTTTGCTATCGGTGCAGTCTTGGGCAACGCAAAACAAAGCATTTTCACCTATACACTACGCAAGTAAGACTATGACTGAAGCTCGGACCCATTACACCACTGAAAAGAACTATTAGGCTGTTGTATGCGTTTGGAAATTTCGCCATACCTCATCTTGACCAAATGCGTGGGGTATACGGATCACTCGGCTCTCAAATATCTCTTTGCAAAACAAGATGCAAAGCCGAGGTTGCTCGTTGGGTTTCTCTCCTCCAGGAATTTGATATCATTATACGTGATAAAAGGAGCCGAGAACCTAGCCGCTCATCATCCCGATTAGAGAACCCTCAAGGATGTTTAGAAAAAATAAATGAAACATTTCCTCTCGAGACACTCAATGCGGTTTCTTTTCGAGGAAACTCTTCTACCCCATGGTTTCTTGACTTCGCGAAATTACCATGCGGGTAACTTCATAGTGAAAGGGATGTCGTCCCAACAGAAGAACAAATTCTTTAAAGATGTAAAACATTACTGGGCGACCACTTTCTTGTTTAAAATTTGGCGGATCAAGTCATCCCGTGATGTGTATATGGTCGAAGCTATTGACATTCTCAAAGCTTGCCATGCCGACCTCTGGGGACATCATAGCCCAACTACACCGCATGAAGGTGTTTGATTCGGATTCTATTATTGGCAATCTGGGATGCTTGTAAAATTCGTAAGCTGATGCTTGTCAACGTCAGAATATCTCACAAAGAAATGAAATGCCGCAAAACGCCATTCAAGTGTGTGAGATCTTTGACATCATTGACTTTATGGGGCCATTCCCTTCTTCATGGTAATAAGTACATACTCGTGGCGTTGACTACTGTCCAAAATGGGTCGGCTAAGGCTTTACCCACCAACGATGCCCGAGTTGTAGTGAAATTCTTAAAATCCTTGTTTGCTAGGTTTGGAACTCCACGAGCCATAATCAGTGATTGTGATGCATTTCTCAATGACGGTTTGAAAGAGTCATGAAGTATGGTGTAATCAGCTTCCTCTCTCTGCTACCACCCACAAACAAGGGCAAGTGGAAGTTTCAAGAGGATTAAAAGAATTCAGGAGACGGTTGGTGAAAACCGTGCCTCTTGGTCGGATAAGCTAGATGGCACTCTGGGCCTTCGGACAGCTTATAAAACACCCATCGTTGCACTCCATACAAGCTTGTGTGCGGAAGGCGTGTCATCTACCGTTTAGGAAGCTAAATATGAGGCATGGGCCTTGAAATGCCAACTTTGATATTGAACATTTGGTGATCACGAAAAGTTCAAATGAATGAATTAAAGAACTCAAGTGATCAAACATCTGAACTCTTTGATCTACAAAGAAAAGACAAAGAAGATTCATGACTCTAAAATCAAAACCGTTTCAAAGTTGGTGATCGAGTCCTTCTTTTAATTCAAGATTGAAGATTTTCTCGAAAGCTTAAATCCCGTTGATGGACCATTTACTATCACTAAAGTTTATCCTTATGGTACCATTGAGTTATCTCAACCGATGGTCGACTTTAAAGTGAATGGTCATCGAGTGAAGCATTACTTTGGAGAGGACATTCCCGTGATTGTCCTGAGGTCTACACTTTCCCATGAACCAATGAATGCGGATCGAGTCAAGCTAGCGACTGGTAATCAAAAATAGCATGCCATATGGGTTTCACCCATATTTCGACTTCTTTCTATTTTCTACCACCCTAGTTGTTGGGGGTTGCCCACATATGTGTATAAAAAAAAAAATCTTCTTTAAATAATGGCCGTAGTATTTCCTTTTACGTTCTATGTTTGCATAACAGCTAGGTACTTTGAATATTGGGGCAATATTCATTTCTAAGTGTGGAATTCTACAGAATTTTATCATGTAATATACAGCTAATTATTTTGGCCAAAATTTTTTGGAGTAAGTGTTTTACACTTACTCAATTGGTTATCAGTCCGCCTTGTCTAATAAACAAAAAGATTGGCTAATCCAGAAAACGCTCTTGGTAAAGATATATCTCAAATCCGTTTATGGCTTGCAATTTGCCCAAAATTGTATGGTATTAAACTCACCATATCCTAAAAAGTGAAGAGTTGGCTAGCCTAGGAAGTTTATGGCTTGTGGTATAGGCGATGGAAAAACATAATTGGTAATCGACTCACCAAAGATAATATTGATAATTTATCTAAGGTTAATTAGTCCGTAAGATGGTACGCTACGGTAAAGACATCAAATCCGTTATATGGTTTATGATTTGCCAATAAATCAGATGGTTATCGGTGTACCAAGGTTCTTACTTGAACTGAAACATTTGGCTACTCCAGAAGTAATGGCTTTTGGTAAAGAGATCAAAACCATTAAGTTTTTCTCAAAAGATTGCTAGGGACTAGCAATAGTTTAGTGTGGGGATTGATGAGTGTGGAAATACTCATCATTTTAAGTCATCTGAAACAAGCATTAAAAAATCTAGAAATGCATCAAAATAAGAAAATATTCCAAATTACATTTTATATGTTCCGATGCAAAATGTTTAAAATCGATGAAAATTGAGCAAAGTTTATAATTGGCATTTAGTCCCCAAGTTTCAAAAATTGTCAAAAAGCGATCCTGGTAGAAAATCCAAATAAAGAAAAATATCATTTAAGTCTAGGGATTCCTAAGTTGTAAAAATTGGTCCTTGAAACTTAAAATTGCAAAATTACAATTTAGGTCCCTGAACTTTGGAATTGGCAAAATAGTCCTTTGAAAATTTGAAAATGTCAAAAATAGTCCTTGCACTATTAAAGTTTGTCAAATTCAGTCCTTATGGTAACTTTAGAGTATTGGCAGTTTGGTCCCTCAACTTTGGAGTATTTATAGTTTTGGTCCTTGTCTAAACTAAACCTAAAGCCTTGTCAAATCTAATTATGGACCCTCTGGACCCTCTGCTCCCTTTTGGACCCTTTGTCAAGCAAACAAGTCAAACAGATAAGTTGCCCATGCCTTCCAACTGTTTATCTTACCTCACTTCTTCTCCACCTTTGCCCTGAACCCATCCTGGCCTCCCTTATCTCCTTTACACCCCCTCATCATCACTAGCTACATAAATGCCACCCCCTAGCTAGCTATCACAGCCTCTAAGTCAAATTGAGTCTTCCCGCCAAAATGATTAAAATGGCTATCTCACTCAAGACTCTCCCATTGGCTCTCAGAAGAGGTGGGAATCTATCAGAAGACCACGTGGATGATATTTGAAGCATAAAAGAGGAGGAAGAGTGAAGAGAGAAGCAAGTAGTTAATTTTTAGTTTTCATGTATTTCGTTTTTAATACCAATGTTTTAACTTAGCTTAAAAGTTGTAATTTCCAGTTTAAACACATCAATCTTAAGTTGAAAAATCATTGTACTAAGTTTTTAAGTGTTAATTCAAGCTTATGTTAAGTTTTAAATTTCATGGTTCCTTTGTTTCAAGTTTAAATATCAAAAGCGCATTAACTTCAATAAGCTTATTTCTTAAGTTTAAACCACTTATTCAAGCTTAATATAGCTTCAGAAGTCCGAGTTCAGTTCAAATACAATAGGTTGAAAGTCAACAAAAGTCAACAGGGAAGCAAAATGGGTTCAAGCAGTTGGAAATGAAATGGTTGTTGCAAAGCAAATATTTGGGGTTGGATTTGGATTAGACTAGTGGTATTGGGTTGTTTAGGCTACACAAGCAGCTTGGACATTTGTAAGTTGTATTTAGTTTTCATTGCTTAATCAAGTTAGGTTTGTGTTTGTGGTCATCATTAGCTTACTGTTTTAATAGTGGTAATTAGTGTAACTAAAATATATCAAGCATAGGATTATGTCTGGTTTAGTAGATCGCTCAATTGCAATTCACAAAACAATTAAAATAAGGGTGTTTGGATTAATGGTTTATGTGAGTTTTAGCTTTGATTTATGCTTGTAACCTGTCCATGCAGTTTTAATATAGGTTTCTTGAATCACTTTAGTCAGTCATTTGGTCACTAGAATACTAATAGTCAAAATCACATTAAACTGTGCTTAATCTTCTTAACTGTTGAGTTTTTGAAAAACAAAAATCTTGTTTAGTGCTTAGATACCATAGACATAGGGTGCAGTAGTTCCATTTCATCTATTTACTTCATAATCAGTTCTAAAATGGGAATCAAAAGTCACATTAGTCAAAGTTTTCTCAACTGTTAAAAAGTCAAAATAGTGATCAAACCAGTTTAGGCCAACTAGAGAGATTTTTGAGACTCATCTTTGGGTCAAATCAAGCCAAACTTTGGGTCTTATAAATTCTCTTGGTCTAGTTTCTTATAAGTATTTTGAATTTTTAGTAATTCTCTAAAGCTCTCAAACAAGGTCATCAAAAAGGGCTTAAGTGCCCTGCTCCATAACTCAGTCAAAGCTGAGTGCTTCTCAGTTCTTGCAGAGCTTGTGCCAAGCTCCACAGAGCTTCTCCAGGTCTGCTTTTTGGTTTAAGAATAGTCAGCCAGGTCATCTTGAGGTCCTAACTTCTGTTTTTCCATTTGAGCTTATTGTGAAGTTTGTGCATAAGCTCAAACTTGGTACTCGGCTGTTTAGTCTAAATACTCAAATAAGTCAAATCTTTGCAATTGGTATTCAGAACATATGTTGTAACTGGTTGCTTTTGAGTTCTTTAGTAAATATAGCCTCTGTGTTGGTTTGGTTTCCATTGGACACTTTAAGCTTATTCAGTCTTATTTCATAAGTACCTATACTGATTTCATTATCTTCCACACAACATATGTTTTATATTTTTCCTAGATTCTAGAGTATAATTTTAGAGTTTTCCCTGAAATTTTCATAATTTTTCATAACAGTTTGCTATTTTTCTTAATTAAAAACGGTTTTTAGGATTATTTAAATAGCTTTTAATACAAATAATTTAGAAAAAGTCCAAAAATAATTTTTCATTTTATTAAGTTTAGATAAATATAAAAAGTAAAAAAAGTAATTTTCCAGATTTTTCATAGTTTATTTTATAATTTTTAGTAATTTAATTAGTTTTAAATAGTTTAAAATTCATAAAAAAAAATAGAAAATAATCGAAAAATACAAAATAGTTTTGAAAATTCTTTTTTGTTATTTTAGATTTTTCCAAGTCATAATTTTAATTTTCTAGCTTTATTTCCTAATTTCTTGTAATTTAGGTTATTATTAATTAGTTAAAAATAGTTTTTAATTAATAATAATTAATTAAATAGTTATAAAAATAATTTTCTTTTTCTTAAAAGTTTCTTATATCATTAGGTTTGTAAAAATATCATTTTCATATTTTTAGGATTAATATTGAGTAATTTTCACGCTTTATTTGTACGTCACGTAGTTTTTAATTCAGTTTTATAAAAACAGAAAAAACAAAAACATTAGTTTAAAATTAGTGATAGCGTTTATTTAAGATAGTTTAACTTTTTAATCTCCTTTAATCTCCTGTAGTTTATAAAAAAACTCAAAATACCTTACTGATCACTATCCTTAGTGGTTATTCGACATCTGATTGTGTTAAACACCAGTCAACCTCCGTGGGACTTAACGACCCGGGAATCCACTGTATTCTCCTGATCTTAAATTGCATTCGTGTTTGAGCAGTTTTAAGCTGATTACGGTCTGCCATTCACAAGTGGCAGGTTTGAGTGATTTAGCTTGACTGTTCAGCGCAGATCAGACTTTCTCAAAAGTGTAGGGAAGTAAATAGAACACTATTTTTTTCCACTGGTTAATGAAACACTTACAATGTTGTCAAATCCAGTGGGAGTATTGAGTTCTTATTACGGAATAAGGAATAATGTAATGATCTCTAATTCAGGGGAGTTACAAGCTTTTGTCATCTTGGTAGTTACCCAGATTATCTCTAGAATGTCTTAAGATAATTACTTTCCACTTGTAGACACTTATGTTTTCAAGGATAGTCATGTACGCTTCCTTATTAGACAATGAAGTGGTTTACATCTACTAGTTATGCTAATATCAATGACACAATCATATTGGTCACATAAACAAACATATGCCGTTGTTTATCTGCTACATGATGTTGTTCCATGCACAAGTGGGAGAAATCTATATTGTGTGCAAGGTACAACATATAGGTATATGATTTAACGGATTCTCTTGACTGCAAGGTAAGAGACTAACGTTCTAATATGACTTGTACATATCTAATACAAGAAACACTTGATGTTGCAATTTACGTCACGTGAGAACTTGGCGAGATTGCAACAACAAAGTAAATCTCCATGTGAAGTCAGACCTTGCATGGACATATTTGCAGTTTCTAAATTAGACAAGTATTTAGAACATGTGTCAAAATGATATATAAGACTACTTCAAATTAGATATTTATGTATTATTAGAATGACATAAATATATGAAGTAATCTAATACTACTTCAATTTGTTTATTTATGTATTTTGGAATGACATAAATGAAAAATAATGTAGTCCTACATTATTGTGAAGTAAATAAATTAACTTGAAATTACTATTGAAACCAAGAGTTGTGTTCATAATTACTTTAGTTAAACATGTTTATGATTCATTGTAAAAACATAAACATAAAGTCTTTTAAGACTTATAATAAAGTAAGACGTTAACTTGTTATGTTTTTAATTAAGACATATACAAGAAGTCGTTGAGTTGATCAATGATTTATAACGTATAATGGGATTATAACAGTTTATATTTTCTTGATGAGACATGGATATGAAGTGACTTGGTTAAAGAGTACTTGTGTTATAAAGCATGCAATTAGCTTGAAAAGTCTATTATACCATTAAGGGGACTTAGTTGGTAAATAGGTAAGCCAAAAGGAATATGTTTATCTTATATATTGTTAGATTGTCTTACAATACTAATTCCAATGAAGTACCACAATTTAATGGTATGTTCAGTTAGGAGAATCAAACTCCATTTGATTTGTTTGATTCAAGATAACCATAACTTCTTTCTTAAAAGTAACAAGGTTAGAAAATTGAGTATGGATTGAATATACTCAATATGACTCCAACTTAGAAGATTGATAAAACACCATTTCATTATGGAATGTGATGAATCACATTAAGTTTTAAAATTGAAGTTTTAAATTGTTAACTTCTTATGAAGAGTGATTATTAACAAACTAAAGGCAGGAACTGTCAAAGTGTATTTGTAAAGTCCTTGAAAGAGAACAATGTAGTTTTGCTCTAATTGCTAAGTATATATAGATAGTCTATATATTACAAAAGGCAAGTGGGAGTTTTTTTTTTTCTTGAAAGATAAAATTACAAGATACATAATCTTCTTAAATACACTAGTAAATATCATGATGAGGCTAGATATGAAATGTTAACCTCAAGATGATGGAATTTTCATTCATAGATCTGCAAGGATATCTCAGATATTTGATTTATATGCTGAGAAGAACATGAGTTACAGGATTATAGTAAACCTGATAATCATTATGATGGATTACCAAATATTGAATTGGGTAAATTACTCATACTATGAATGTTAAAGATGCTGTCCATAAAGATAATCAATTTTGGAAATTTGGACTAGAGAATGAAGATGAGTTTCTTCAGAGAGATGGAAAACTCTAGTGGTTTAAATCTTTGTGTAGAAATCATATGGACAAAATTGTACACATATTTAATGCATGTTTTATGACAAGATTATTAATCATACTTAAGCAATTAATTATGATTGAATATTCTTTCCTAGACACATTAAATATATAAAGAGGATAATTGTCATACTTGTTTTCATTAATATGAAATATAACAATGGAATATCAAAACTCTTTCTTGAGAAATTACTTGAGCGAGGACGGTAAGTAATCGAAAGGTTTTTTGAATTCATATAATCTTTGGAAGTGTACGAAGTGCAATAATTCATGAATGGATAAATGCATGCATCTATGAAATTATTCTTATGTTTAATTATTAAATCCTAGTTTTGATTTATAATTTAAATAAGATAAATTTTTTAAGTATTCCCTGAAAGCTAGGGGAGTATTATGTTAAGGTCTTTAAATCTTATATGTCAGATAACATATAGGAAGTAACATTCCTTGTAAGCTAGATGTTAAGTCTTAGATTGGAATGAAACTTCACTTGTAAGATTTAAGAATTAAAACATACAACCTTGGAATATATGTTTATTATTAATAAACATGTGCAGTAAAATAAATGATTCTAATAAAACATGATATATCATTTCAGAAATGGTAAAATATCTTTTAACAAGATAGAACATGAATGAAATCTAAGTTTGACCTGTAGATTCATCATGTACATCATGTTGTGTATTTAAATTATTGTATCATTCTTGAATAAGAAGTGATTTGACAACATTGATATCTAACTAAAAGTTATTAGATAACTTGTGTAATGAATATTCTAATAGAATTACATCCTCAGCCTGGAATTGGTCCTAGATTCTATGAATGAACAATATGTCAATTGTTGTGCAAATTGTCATCAACTACAAACTTGAAAGTTTAGAAGACATCAAAAATTACACAATAAGATATTAAAGTTTACGGAGTTTTAATGAGTATATTGTTGTTTGTATACAATGATGCTGGTTTAATTGAGATGACACTCAATACTAGTCATGGTAGGATTTCATCCTTGTTAATGGCCATGTGAACTAGTTGTGCTAATAAGAGCGCAGTTGCATTATACATTAAAAGAATAAGAATATTTTAAACTTTAAAATGTTTGAAAGTTTAAATTGTCATAAATTGGTGATAGAGGATGTCACACACTTTATGAATTATTATGTAGATTGGTGAATGCACACGTAAAAGAACTTCACTGATTGAATTCTTGAAATAAGTATTCTCAAAATTACGATAGATCAAGTTGGTTGATTTATGCATTGTCAACAAATATGATTGTCATTACTTGAGGCATAATTCATCGACTGGAATTTTCATGCATTGATCTATTTAGTATTTGGATAAGGGATGTTAAACAATTATTATAATAAATCAAATACTTGGTATGTTTGATTTTATAATATATTGTATCCTATATTTGCATGTTTAATCCGTGAATAAATTTATTTATTCTAAATTGTCCGTTGTCAATTAATGATATGGGAGTATCGTTAAATTAAGACAAATCTGAGTGATTTGGTAGAATATACTTAAAAGTATATTGATGAGAAAGCATACCAATTTCGGATGCTATTCAATGAATTGAATATAGGACTTATCCCAACTACATGATTTTACTTTATGGATATTGTTATTAAGTAAATCATGAATAGTTATCCTCTGACTTGAGATACCAGATAAGTGTCAGTGCACTTCTGTGGAACAACTTAAAGCTATACGTAACTGGTAGTCATAAGGGTTGTTTCCAGAAGTGTTGCAAAGTTTGTGGGTTAGTCTCGTAGTCAAGATAGAATTTGTTCCTTCAAATTTATTTGGAGTTTAATACTGTTGGGCCCCTCGTAGGGTTGACAAGGTGTTTCCGTGGCCACGCCAAAGATCTCCCCAATATGTTCAGAAAGATTTGGTAATCTTGCTCAATCACTTATAACGAAATGTAATGGTTGAATAAAGAATGACTTAATTCCATATCTTTATTTAACATGGTATTAGAAACAAAAGGATAATAATAATGAGAAATCATTAAAAGGTTTTCCAGGAGCCTTGCTCGAGTTGTACTACAGGCATCGAAGTGTTGCTAGACGCTAACCAATGTGATCACACTATTAAGATATGTCCAAGTGGGAGTTGTTGGTTTAATGGACAAAATATTAATAGATGTGTGTTAGGATCGAACTCGAGACCACGTGATTGCACACTTTACGTATGAGAATTAAAGTTTAATAATTAAATATAAAATGTTATATTTAGTTATTAATTACACAAACGACTAGCGAACGTTAAGTAATTAAATGTAATGGACTAACGATCATTATATGTTAAAGGAAAAGGACTAGAGTGGAAATTAGATGTCAAGATGATCCGAAACCCCTTATGGGTTAATAACCAATCGGATGGGCTTTGGGGTAACCCATTCCCACTCCAACTTGTCCTCCAAGTTTTCCATCTTATAAATACAAGGCTTTAGGTTTATTGTTGGGTAATCTTGTACACATAATCTAAACCTAAAGTGTTTTTCTTGTTCTTTAGTCATAACTAATCGACCAAACAAGTGTTTGGGTCGATTACTTTTGTTTTCTATAAACAAATTGTTTTGTGTTAATTAAACTAGCATTTACTTTAATTTGTTAATAGTACGTGTGTGCAAGAACATGGTACAATCACACTATTGATTGTATCTTGGATTGAATTACAAAAAGGTAAGGGGTAATTCTTATAATCCTATAAACCCTAATTAAAGTTCATCTCAATTACTAGTTTTGTGGAATTGATTCTTGTTCGGCTAGAATCATAAAGGTATGCATATTCTTTTATGTTTTAGTTAATTAATTATTCATTATATCTTCCTTACGCTTCTGCATGTTTCTTTGATTTTTTATGTGTTTTATATATGATACTCATGTTATATAATTCCAACACTTAGAACCGGTTTTGAGCTTCATTTATCTCTATTACAGCCCTGACATAATTACAAACAGATAAATTATCTCTTTAGTGTTAACTTTATTCTTGTACGAGATATATCAGTTGTGTAACATGCAACTGATAAATTATGGTTTTAAGGATGGAGAAGGTTGGCGTAGGTAAAATCACAGGAAAAGCAAAGGTTGTTGGAACTTTAGTAGCTGTTGGAGGGGCGATGCTTCTTACTTTCTATAAAGGTCAACCACTCAACTTTTTGTCAACCCATTTCAACATTTTGCGCAGAGGCGAACGTATAGATAGACACATGGCAACATCACACAAGACTTCTTCTAATCAAATCATGGGCGCTGTATTGGCACTGGCTTATTCTCTTGTTGTTTCCCTTTATTTTAGCCTTCAGGTAAATTCTCTTGCACACATTTACATCTTTCATCAGGGAGGGTACCGAAATATTCCAAGTGAAGGCAAAGTTTTCTTAGTGTACATCTAGGTTGGTCGTCGGGTTGACTGTTTTTCTAGGTCAAACTGTGAATCAAGCCAAACCAAGTTCGGATTTCTGATCTCCAGATAGTATACAGTAGAAAATATCCTAGTTTAGTGAACTTATTAGTGTCACACTCGATCATAAACTTAGTTTAGTAAAACTAAGACATTCATAAGACTCAAAGATTCAGTATGTTTCCGGGGCATATCGAGTACTCAACAATACCAGGTGCACAATATTTTTAAGAGATCTAAATGAGCTAACTGAACATAGGTTCGTAGCACCATTTTTTTTCTTTTTTTGGCACCTGGTGCATTTCAACTAAAATCGGAAAATTTTAAGGAATTTTCACAAGATTTTACACCGCAAGGAGAATCCTATGGTGCACATGCATACTAAATGTTAAGTTTATGATTTCTTAGGATTTTGGACTTATATCTTAATAGGAAGTTAGTTTAAATTATAGAAAGTCCTTTATAGTCGCAGATCTTTTATATAAATAGTTTATGGTTGAAAAAGAAAAATGCTCATATTTTAGAGAATATAACTGAAAATTTATCTTTATAATGGCGTGATGTTACAGTGTTACTTAACTCAGACAAATTAGAAAAAGGTTGTGGGGGGGGTGTTGGAAATGTATATATTTATAAAACCGTGCATGTCCGGATTCGAACTCGTGACCACGGGATTGCACAAATTACGAATGAGAATTAAAGTTAATAATTAATGTTAATTGATTACGATTAATTATTATACAAAACTCGACTAACGATCGTTAAGTATTTAACAAAAAATAACTAATCCAAATGTAAAAATGACGAAGAGAGGACTTGTAGTGAAAAATCTTAAAATGGAAAAGATATGGGTATCCCTTTGGAGTTTATGGTGGCCGGCCATAAGGTGGGTTTACACAACCCAAACCCTAACTTGTTCCCAAAGATTTTGTACACTATATAAACAAAGGCTAGGGTTAATGTTTTTCATAACTTTTGTGCACACACATTAACCTAATCTTTCTTTGTTTCCTCTCTTGCTAAAAATCGGCCAACATCTTTATTAGGGTGTTTGGTTTTGTTTTTCTAAAACAAGGTTTTGTAGATCTAGCAATCTCTTTAATTCGTTTGTTAATTCGTGTGTACAAAAACGTGGTGTAACACACTATTGTTACATCAATTGGTTTGAGTTATAAAACGGTAAGGGATAACTCGTTAAACCACTTTGTCACATTCATTGAAGATATCTAGCCAATTACAAGAGGTACGTTACGCATTACTTCAGTTAATCAATTATTGTTATGATTCTAAGTATTCCGCTGTGTACTCTGTGGTGTCTATATGGTTTTATTTGTTATCATATATCTTAAACTCAACAGTGGCATCACGAGCCTTGTATAACATGTAACTAATTACTTAAACACATAAAACAAATAAACTGGTTGTGTTATTAATTGTATGTGTAGATCTAGGGTTTGCAAAACCTAAACCCTAATTTTTTTTGGGGGGGGGGCGTAATTTTTGTGCCCTAATTAGGGTTTTGTAAACTTCAGTTTTATTTGGATTAGAAACCCTAGATTGAATGCAATTTTTATCTGTATTAAATTGCGTAACTCTTTTTTAATTGCATTAATTGTTAAGTGTGATTTATATCCATGATAAGTACATGCATGTTTTGTCATGGATCTGCTTTTATTGTATGTTTTACTTGGTTAAGTGATATACACTAAAATTTTTGATAGATCTAAAATTGGGGAAGACCTCAATCATTATTATTAAATCAATTATGTGCTATGTGGTATACGTTTTAATTTTGACTTACGCAATCGATGAATCGATGCATGTGGCTCACTTTGTACATTGCTGAAAACGGGTGAAAGTCTTAATTAAACATATACATATTGACAGATCTAGAATTGATTATTAATGGGATTTATCAAAAGGTTTGCATGTGGCTATTTGATATGCATGACTTGTTTGTTATGTATTCATTGTTTATATGTTTATTTTTTAAATACTTGCTTGTTTGTTATGTGTAACAAGGGTATTTTTATAAGAAAAACAAACTGACCTAAACAATGGTGAAACATTTAATTTTTAAGCATAGTAATCGTAATCGTTTAATTGATTGATTTTTATGCACAAAATAGCTAGAACGGCACACCCATTATTGACAAACTTTGTGCGTCTTAATGGAGCTACCAAGTATTCCTATGAATGTGCATAAAATCTTAAGGGTGAATTGACCAAAATTCTACGCGCCACTTTTGTGGTAATTATCCGAATAACTTGGGCCTTATGACTCATGCAGCAGTAGGATATAGTGGTAATTAAAGGTAATTCTTTAATTGGTTATCCAATACCTCGATTAAAGTTTGATGATGAAAAGCTTAAACATTAAAACAAGAATATAAATGTTTTAATAAAACTTATGCTACGAAGATGAATGCATGACATTTTTGTACATATTTGATTTGACATCAAAATTATTACCCTTTAATTTAAGTTGTATGCCATCCAATGAAACAGAAACACCTAAGATTACCTTTTATTTGTGTGAGAACGTGATTTAGATCATAATCAAAGGGTAAAATATCCACGTGACGTGAGAACGGGCATGGATGATTTTGCAGTTTCTTAAGTTGGACAACTTAATTAATTTAGGCGGTGAGAACTGGCAACTCAAGGCATAAGATGGGATAAAACATGTTTACATGGCAATTGAAATTGGCTATATGTAAATCCCATAAATCTAGGAATTGCAATTGAAATTGGCAATTGAGCAAAAGCTCTACCATTTGTATAAACTCATTACTAGTAGATCAACTGACGTGATGAGATTATGACAATTTGGATCCAAGTTTTCAATAATAATTAATTGGTTATATGAATATGAACCTTGGGTATTTAATTTTATTGAAAAGGAAAAATTATCAAAATACTAATTATGGTTTTTTGAACTTTTTATGTAGATGGCTCATCAACCTGAAAACACTATGAGCTTAATGAGTGCTGCTTCTTGGAAGAGACAAACTGACTGACCAAAATTTCAATGATTGGCATCATGCACTTAGGATCATCCTTCGTGTTGCCAAAAGACTTGATATTTTGACTACATCTCTGCCTGCAACTCCTGCTGATACGACTACTGCTCTTAAACAAGAGGAGTTTCGTGTCGAGTATGATAAGCACAATGATGTGGCGTGTCTTATGCTTTCGGGGATGTCTGTTCAATTGCAAAAACAATTTGAGCACTATCCGCCTATGAGCATGCTAGATGAACTCAAACGTATGTTTGAGAAGTGATGCGCGCCAAACAGTCAAGCTAAATCACACAAGCCCGCTACTTGTGAATGGCGGACCGTAACCAGCTTAAAACTGCTTAAGCACGAAATCAATGAAGATCGAGGAGTATAGTCTCCCCGGTCGTTTGTCCCAATGCTATGCAATGGATCAATCTACGTATAGTGATCGAGGAGTTTGAACGAAAAAGGGAATTGAATTGATGATTATAACTACAGAAATATCAAACAAATACAAAGGCTAAAATGCAAATGAGAGGAAATTAAAAAGATAAAATCTATTAAATAAACGCTATCACTATAATTAAAATGATGTTTTTGTTTTATGTTTTTACGAAACTGGAATTAAAATCTACGCGACGTACAAATTAAAAAAGTGAAACTAACTCAATATTAACCCTAAAAATATGAAAATGATGTTTTTACAAACCTAATGATAAAAGAAACTTTTTAGAAAAAGAAAATTATTTTTATAACTATTTAATTAATTATTATTAATTAAAAACTAATTTTAACTATTTAATAATTATCTGAAATACAAAAAATTAGGAAATAAAACTAGAAAAATAAAATTAAGACTTGGAAAAGTCTAAAATATCAAAATAGACTTTTCAAAACTATTTTTGTATTTTTCTGATTATTTTTCTATTTTCTATGAATTTTAAACTATTAAAAACTAATTTAATTACTAAAAATTACCAAATAAACTATGAAAAATCTGGAAAATTACTTTTTTCACTACTTATATTTATCTAAACCTAAGAAAATTGAAATATTATTTTTTGAACCTTTTCTGAATTTTTTGTATTAAATGCTATTTAAAAAGTGCTAAAAACTAATTAAAATCAAGAAAAATAGAAAACAACTAGGAAAATTCTGAAAATTTCAGGGAAACTCTAAATTAATATTAAGAAGCTATGAAAATTGGAAAAACAGGTGGTTGTGTGGAGAAAAATGCAACTGATGAATCAAGTGCTTATTAAAATAAGCACTTGATAAGCAAATGAGCAAATAAGCTACCACACTGATCACAGAAGCTATGGAGTACCAAAAGTAACCAAATGAAACTTAAATCAACACACTACAACCACTGAATAGTACAATATCACAGATTTGATGTTCTTGATATTAAGCTAAAACAGTTTGGGTACCAACTTGCACCACAAAATAAGCAATCCAATAAGCTAGAAATTAGAACAATAACTTGAACCTATACTAGACCTAGGTGAGACCAAGTGTACCAAAAATCATGCCATGAGAAGCTCTAATAAGCCCTGTGCACAAGCTTCAATATCTGAGAAAACTCTCAGTGTAACGAGACAGGAGCGGGCCTAGGCCTAAAGTACAAGCCTGTTTGGAGCTTGTAAAAAATTTGTAAAAATCAATAAAAATGGTAATAAGTAAACAGACCAAGAGAGGTTTTTAAAACAACAAATTTCACTAAATAAGACCCAAAATTGAATCCTAGAAAATTCCTCTTAGTTGGCTTAAAAACAGGTTTTTGGATTTTTTGACTTTTGAAGAAATATGCAAGTTTGACTTTTTTGAGTTTTGAACTTGATTTAAGGACTGATATAGGTGTATATTGATAAAAGGAAGTTAACCAAGGCTTTGTCTATGGATTTTTAACACAAAACAAGAATTTGAAATGCAAAAGCCTCAACAGTTGGGCATAACAAGACAGATGCATGTAAAGTTGACTTATGATGGTTGCAAGCACCAAACTAGGAAAGATAAGAGCATAAATGGACTAAACAAATATGATCCAACTTATCTCAAACACTGAACAACCTTTGAAAACAGATTAAGCTAATAATCCAAACACCCCTATAACTACTGTTTTGCAATAGAAACTGAGCTAAACCCTTACTCAGCTAAAATAAATGATCAAACTGATTCTATAAGTCCCAAATACAGCTAATGAAACAGTTTTGATGCTTATTAAAGCTACAAAGACAGATTTAGCAAAACAACTTGAAAATGACTTACAAAGTGTCCTTAGCCACTATGGCTTGAAATCTGTGAACCCAAGATCAACTACCTATTCTAAACCAAGAAATAACCAACTATCAACCCAAGATCATGCTCTGCATCACCCATTAGCCATAACTGCATCATTCTTACCCATTTTGACTTTTGTTGACCAAAAACCACTTTTGCTTAAAACTGAAATATAAGCTTATAGAAAGCTATTAGAAGCTTGTATAAGCTTATTGTAGCTGAGAATTGAGCTTTTTGAAGCCTTTGAATGAGACTTTGAGATGGAAATTTTCAACAGTCAACTTAACAACATGAATTGATAGTGAAACTTAAATTAGAACTTGAAAATGATTTATATTGATTCAAATACTTATAAAGAGTACATTACAACAGAAAATTACAGCTTTTATACTAAACTAGAGCTTTTAGATTAAAAACGACATTAAGAGAAAAATTAAAAACTAGAAGACTCTCCTCTTGCATCCTTTTGCCTCTCTTTATATCCCAATGCTCTTTTCTCTCTCCTCTGAATCTTTCCCATCAATTTAAACCATTGGATGGCTTTGAAATGATCTCAACCATTCGAATCAGATTTTGGCGCCATTTTTTCTTTTAACACTTGGGACAGGACTGAGATGGTGGGAGGGGTACATTTAATGCTTTTGGAGTTTGGTGGAGGTGGGGGGAACATGGTGAGGTGAGAAGGAGGCTGGGTTGGTTGTGTTGGTGGCTGGGCATGGTGGGCAGACAAGGGTGGAGGGAAAACGGGGAAAGGGGGTTTGACTGGTTTGGTTTGACCAGATATTATAAAAGGGAGGGGGTCCAAATTGTATTTTACAGGGGTCCACAAGTGGTGACAAGGGTCCAAAATGGTTTTAGGCTTAATAATGATAGGGACCATTGTTGTAATTGCTGAAATTTCATGACCATAAACTAACTTCCATTCAGAAAAGTTTATTCAAGGACTGAAAATGACACTTTCAAAAAGTACAAGGACCAAATTTGCCAATTTCAAAATTCCAGGGGCCAATCTTGCCAAATTTCAAACTTGGAGGACCATTTTTGTAAATTTCTCAAACTTTGTATATTTTTCACCAAAGGACTTATTTTGACAACTTTTGATTTTTAAAAGGACCTTTGGTGACTTTTTGCTTTGAAATTATGGCTCCGGGACTATTTTTAACAATTTATGAAACTTGGGGACTAAAACTGCAATTTTGCAAATTTGAAATGTTTTTCATCTGATTTTGATAATTTGCATTTGAAACACATAAACACTGATTTGTGATATTTTGATCATTTTGATGTGTTTCTGAAATGTTCAGATGATTTTGCAGTTTAGATTATACAAAAATGATGAGTATTTAGACACTCATCAATCCCCACCTGATATATTGCTAGTCCCTAGCAATGATTTGAGAAAACATAATGGATTTGCATCTCTTTACCAAAAGCCATTACTTCTGGAGTAGCCAAATGTTTTAGTCAAGTAAGAACCATGGTACACCGATAACCATGTGATTTTGAGCAAACCACCAGCTTCCAACGGATTTGATGTGTCTTTACCGTAAGCCGTACACCTTCTGGACTAGCCAACTCTTAGATAAATTATCAAAATTATCTTTGGTGAGCTGAATACCAATTATGGTTTTTCCACTGCCTTTACCACTGCCTTTACTTTTTAGGATATGGTGAGCTGAATACCATACAATTTTGGGCAAATTGCAAGCCGTCAACGGATTTGAGATATCTTTACCAATAGCCGTTTTGCTCCGGATTAGCCCATCTTTTGTCTTACATACATGGCGGACTGATACCAAATGAGAAAGTGTAAAACACTTACTCCAAAAAAAAATTTTGGCCAAAAACGGGGGAATTGATATAATTATATGATAAAAATTCGTTAGAATCCCCCCCACACTTAGAAATGAATATTGTCCCAATATTCAAGTACCGCGTTTTATTGCCGAAACAAAGAACGTAAAAGGGAAATCTTCCGCCATTATTTAGAAAGGTTTTTTTTTTTTTTTTTTTTTTTTTTTTTTAGGCTTATATACACAACATGTGGGCAACCCCACTAGGGTGGTAGAAAATAGAAAGAAGTCAAAATGGGTGAAAACCCATATAGTGTTATTGTTTTGATTTCGAGTCGCTAGCTTGACTCGACCCTGTATTCATTTGTTCATGGGGAAAGTAACGTGGAAAACCAATCTCGATCGGACTTTCATTCAAGATGTTTGGACAAACATTTGAAGCACGTGAAAGTTCCACACCGATGAGATATACATAGAACCGGCTCACAAATGGTACATGAAAATGCCGGGATCAAAGATAATGTCTTCATTTCGGTGAAGAAACGAGGAGAAGTGGAGAATATATGAAGAAGAGAGAAAAAATCATGATAGAAATCATGACTAACTCTTCATCTTCAATAGGAGAATTCATAGTCTCATGAATCTCCTTAGTTAAGCTCAATTGGTCTAGACATATCTCGGGTGTGTCTAGATCAAAGTAGAAGTTATCATACTCTGGCGGAGATATGATATGAGTGAGTTCATCCGAGAACTCCATGAAGGTGAATGAATCATATTCAGAATTGATATGAGTGGGTTCATTGGCGAACTCCTCAAAGGTAAATGATTCATGATCGGGAGAGAATTATGAGAATGAGAGTGGTACTGCCTAATCTTCTCCCATATTATCAAAACAGAAGGCTTTCATTTCCGGAATAGAATCATCGGGAAGAATGTCACTATCCTTAATGGGGATAGGAGATGAAATAGGTTTCTCTTTGAAAGCCTCGATTTTAGAAATGAGAAGTCTGACATTCAATAATGTTGCTCGAAGAGCTTCATCTTGATTTAGTGTCGATAACTTCATCATTCTCTTCTTCTAAGCTAACGAGCTCAGAAGGTAAATCTTCCACATAAGCGATGTCTCCACAAGATAACGAATCATCATCAGAATCGGAGAACATCTCAACATGATTTGTTTGGAAGACAAGAGGAGGAGGGATATCACACACATGATCAAGAATTCCCATGACTCACGGGATTGGGACAAGGTCCTCAACACTAGACTTTATGAATTCGTCGATTCCTTTAGAACAGTGTCAAGATGCTCGTCCCCATAATAAGAGTGAGTGGGAATCTCGGGTGTGATAGCGGTTGTTTGAGATGGAATCTCAAGCTGGCGGAATATCAACATTTGAGGGTTGAGAATTATTATTTCTAAGGATAAAAACCCTCCCGTCATCATCATAAAGAGGCGCCTTAGAAATTGGGAGCGCCTTAGAGCTGCATGCTCTAGGGCTAATAGTTCTTCCCTCGATTGGCGGGCTTCTGGCTCTTGACTAACATTCTCCTATGGTCTTTCTCACTTGATTCTTAAAGTTACTAATCATATCCTCAAGTGTTTTCATTGCGGTTTCAAGATCCTGGGAGATTTCTTGAGACAACGGCTCAGGTGGATTTTGAACCGTATAGTCTTTGTGGAGGTTGGAAATTATCAAATATGTGAGAGTCATGATTGTTACAAGGAACTGGGTTCCCTATTTGACAATCAGAGTTGAAATGGGGACCTCCACAGTACTCACCTTGATAAAGCTGTGATGCAGACAGGTGAATCATATGGATTTTGGTCATAGCCAAAGTTCGGCATCACCGAAAAGCGTTCATAGATAGCGTGTTTCGGATGACACTCAAATCCTTGGTGAGGACCTCCACAAAATTCACAACAGAAAAACTATTGGTTATATGAAGATAAGTCGGGCTGTGGTGGGTAATTGGAAAAATTTGAGGGGTCGTTAAATGAGTTTTGATTAGGATCATAATCAAATGAATTCCTCGAACCACAAAACAAACAACTCCAGTTATGAATATCATTACCACATTGTACACAAGTACACCAACGGGGAGTGAACCAAAAGAGGCTCACCACAACCGACACAAGGAATAAACGATTGCATTTGATAGTTATGAAGAGGAATCAGTTTATCCAAAGAATCAACAAAACCAACATGGTGATCCGGATGACTATCAAGTCTCGAAGAACATTCAGAAAGATCGGGAGGTGGGACAAGTGGTGTGCTCTGAGAGCTAGCAATTTCCACCACTTCCGTTATGGTCTCCGGTTCTTGAATGGGTTCATCGGGTTGTGGCGGATGGTCGGAAAAACTTGGAGAATCATCGAGAGAGTTATCAGATAATTAGCACCAATAACAATATTTGCTTGCACCCATCCTCCGTAACGCCGGCTTGTCAGGATTCCGACAATCGGTGATCCTCTTCCATACGGCTTTGCGGTGGAAACAACGAGGATAATCGATCGTCGCCATGAGAATTAAACATTTAGAGGGTTAAAGAAATAGAATTAAACGGTTGAGAGGATACGAAGAATAGAATTAAGCGGCAAAAGAGGGTAAGAGAAATAGAATCAACGAATAAGAGGAATGAGAAGAGTATTTTTGTGTTTTTTAGATAAGAAAATAAAAGCATATACTGGATGGATGGTATGAACAAAGAGTGAATATCCAAATCACTAATATGCTAGGCGTGAATAATCGAGCCACTGACTCCCCGGGCATAAAATTTGATGCGTGCCAACGGTCAAGCTAAATCACACAAGCCCGACTTGTGAATGGCGGGGCCGTAACCGACTTAAAACTGCTCAAGCACGAAATCAATGAAGATCACGAGGAGTATAGAGTCTCCCGGTTACGTTATGTCCCAGCGAGCTATGCAATGGATCGACTCACGAATAGTGATCGAGAAGTTTGAACGAAAAAGGGATTATGAATCGATTATTATAACTACAGAAATATCAAACAAATACAAAGGCTTAAATGCAAATTAAAGGAAATTAAAAAGATAAAATCTATTAAATAAACGCTATCACTATAATTAAAATGATGTTTTTTTTTTATATTTTTATAAAGCTGAATTTAAAACTCGTGGCGTCAACTAAAAGCGTGAAACTAAATCAATATTAACCCTAAAAATATGAAAATTATGTTTTTGAAAACCTAATGATAAAAGGAAATTTATGGAAAAAGAAAATTATTTTTATAACTAATTATCTAATTAAAAACTATTTTTAATTATTAAATAACTACCTTAAATACAAGAAAATATGAAATTAAGCCATAAAAATAAGATTAAGACTTGGAAAAGTCTAAAATATCAAAATAGACTTTTCAAAACTATTTTTGTATTTTTATGACTATTTATCTATTTTCTATGAATTTTAAACTATTAAAAACTAATTAAATTACTAAAAATTACCAAATAAACTATGAAAAATCTGGAAAATTACTTTTTCTACTTTTTATATTTATCTAAGCCTAATAAAATTGAAAAATGATTTTTTTGAATCTTTTCTGAATTTTTTGTATTAAAAGCTAATTAAAAGTGCTTAAAAACTAATAAAAATCAAGAAAAATAGCAAAATGACTTAGAAAAAATATGAAAAATTCAGGAAAACTCTAAAATTATATTCTAAATCTGAGAAAAATATAAAAACAGGTGCTTATATGGAGAAATATAGAACTGATGTGTTAAGTGCTTAATAATAAGCACTCAAATAAGCCAAATGATTAAGACAAGCCACCAACTGTTAAAAGAAGTTATAATAAGCTAAAATAACTAAAATAGAACAAGTTTTAACAAGCTAATACTACTGATTGACAAAATGCAAGGATTTGATGATTATGAAATTTTTGCTTAAAACACAGGTTGGGGTACCAACTTGCAGCCACAAAATAAGCAATCCAATAAGCTAGAAATTAGGAACAATAACTAGAAACCTATACTAGACCTAGGTGAGACCAAGTGTACCAAAAATCATGCCATGAGAAGCTCTAATAAGCCCTGTGCACAAGCTTCAATATTGGTGAAAAGCTTCGGCACCAGCTTGAGTGGTGCGAGCGGTGAAGACGAAAAGTACAAGCCTTTTGGAGCTTGTAAAAATTTGTAAAAATCAATAAAAATGGTAATAAGTAAACAGACCAAGAGAGGGTTTTAAAACAACAAATTTCACTAAATAAGACCCAAAATTGAATCCTAGAAAAATCCTTGTAGTTGGCTTAAAAACAGGTTTTTGGATTTTTTGACTTTTGAAGAAATATGCAAGTTTGACTTTTTTGAGTTTTAAGCTAAGTTTTTGGACTGAACTTGATGTGAAGTGATGAGATGAAGCTTCTGCAAGCTTTGTTTATGACTTTTAAACACAAAATAGGTGATTTGATCTTCAAATCTCCAACAGTGAACCTGTTGGATGATAATGCTATGGATTTTGACTTTCTTGGATTACATGCACATAAGTAAGACAGATAAGAGTCTATAATGACTAAACAAACTTGAAACAATGAAGATTAACCCCTTAATATTACTTTAAGACGAATGATATTGAGAACCAAACACTTTTTTATGGCATTTATGAGCTTAAACTGACCCAAACTCTTAACCAACTTGTAATTATGATCAAACTAGGTTCACTTAACCTAAACACTACTTGTAAAAGTGATTGGAACGAGTTTACCTACAAAATCAAATAATGCAAAAAACTTTAAAATTCACTTACAAAGAGTCTAGCCATATGGCTTGAAACAGATTAACAGAGGACCACTAACCTATCTCAATCAACCCACTAGACCTAAATCAACCCATTTCCATAGCTGCTTCACCCATTGACTAATTCCATTACCAAATTGCACGTTTTGACTTTTGTTGACCAAGAACCACAATGATAGGAAACTTGAATGTGAGCTAGTCAAAAGTTGTGATCTTATCTAAGCTTATATGAGTTTTAAAATAAGCTTCTACACACTTGTATTTAAGTTTTTGAAATTGCAAATTGAAGCGTTGAGCTAGAAACTTGCATTGTAATCATAAACTGAGATTGATGCTTGAAATCATTCTTAGAACACTTAAACACTTTAAATTAATACAATTTAACAAGAGATTACAAGTTTTACACTAAGTTAAAGCTTTTACATAAAAAACGACATTAAAGTTAAAAATAAAACTAGTAGACTCCTTTTTTTGCTTCCTTTTGCCTTTCTTTTATATCCAAACTCATCTTCTCTCACTTCTGAATGTATCCCACCACTCCTTAGCCATTGGATGGCTTCAATTGATC
>OU343222.1:34367353-34477196 GCA_910596185.1 Chrysanthemum makinoi | reverse complement strand
ATGGAAAAATGTTCCGAAATAAGAGATGCAAGTAGTGTTTGGTAAGCAACCTTTGAAGGTGCATTTGAATATATATGAATGTTTAGTTGTCATATGTGCGAGTCTATATGGTGAGTATGATGGTTGAACAACAAAGATGAAAACCAAAGGTAACATTTGCGAAAACATTTACGATGATAGTTGATTAAAGATTGAACCTAGGGATCGCAACGGGCGAGAAAAAACCCGCGACCCGCAGGTACCCGCACATAATGTGTGGGTAAAATCGTCAATTTTCATCCACGGATGGGTCGTGGGTGAAAATTTGTACCCATCAGTGGGTGGCGGGTGGGTGACGGCTGAGGCATACCCATCGCGGGTAAACCCATGACACCCATTTAAAATACCCACCGGTATACCCTTCAAAATACCTTTGGGTGTACTCATAAACCTATGTTAAAATTAATTATACTAATTAAAATATTTATGATATTGTTGGTATACATTTAATAGTTACCAAGTCTCAAGAAAAAAAAATTAACTTAAAAGTTTGTTTGAGTTCCAAGACTAAAAAAAAATATGAAAGATTAAATAATAAAAGTTGTATACATGTGATTTCGTGTAATGATGTTTAATTGGTATTTGGCAAATTGATTGGTGTCATGTTATGCAATTCACAGTTAGTTTTCATATCACGGTTTTGTAGTTTGTTTGCATTACATTAACCCATGGGTTTACCCGTGGGCAATAAATATCTGCGGGCATGGGCATGGGTAGAAAATTGTACCCATTGACGGGTGATGGGTGAGTGACGGGTGAGAAAAAAACTACGTGGGTGGGTGACGGGTTAAAGGCACCCATGCCCATTACCCACGGGTGCCATCCCTAATTGAACATTTGACACTGACTGTTTGAGGGTTCGAGTTTAGATAATTAAAGTTTGATTGCTAAAAAGACCAATACTATAATAACATCTCAATTAAGTGAAAAAGTTGGAAAAAGAGTATCAAAATTTGCTAGCGGTATGTACTTTTAAGGTTATTTTTCTGTTTCCAAATCTGTAAATATGCTTTCTTTATGCAAACATTAAACATGTCTCAAATGATACACCTAATTTTTTACTCCAATAAGGTGAAAATTGGACCTCTTGGACTCTTGATAGTGTGGATGTGGAAGGTACAACTAGAAGGTAGTTGGGTTGGGCCCATTTTGAATTGACATATTGACCTATCAACATTCATTCCAATTTCCAAATTTTAGTTTTGACAAAAAATGTCTTCCTAATTCATAAAGATTAAAATTTAATTTCATGTTTGGTCGTTATTGTTAAAGGCTCTTTGAGTCCAATCGAAGCGAGCAGGGGCGGACCAAGGGTTCCCGGGGTTCACGGAAATCCGATAGACATTTGCCGCCTAGTTTAAACTTTTGTTAAAAAAATTTGACTTTTCGAAATAAACCTGTTTTCGAAATTTTGTGTCATACAAGTAGATATCTCTTTTAGTTAGTCCACTTAAAAACTAAAAAAAAAAAATACACGTCTTTTCAATTTTTAATTTGTTTACTAGTTTTAATTAATAAGTTTGCTAACGATAACCCTTAGGTTGTGGTTAACAAGATGTATTTTATTACTTGGTTATGAATGAATTATTATGATTGGTTGATAATTTCAAAAAAGCCGGGCACAATCCCAAAAAATATGGAACCAACGAATAATTGATTGTGATTGGATGATTCAATTCACTATAATGAATTGTAGTAAAAATAAACGTGTTAACCATAACCTTAGGGTTATCGTTAAAGAAATCGTACTATCTAGTTCGTTTTATTTCCTATATACTCGTAAAATTTTTGTACACCTAGTGACTAAGAGTCTTGAGTCCGCTCCTGAAGTCGAGGAAAACCTTTCCGTGACTTACGTCCCTATGGGATCAAAAGTTCAAAACATCTTAAATCCTAGTTCTTCAAAAAGTTACCAACACTAATTCATTTAATGATTAAATGGCTTGTTAAACTATTGAGGCATAACTGTCTTGTTTTAGCTGAACGTATTAAAGATATGAAGTTTGTCTGAAATTTTTACTAGTTAGCTCTTCTTGATTAAACATCTAATAATTGAAAATAAAAAGTGAAAACTTAGAAAAACAAATTTGTGAAAACGGATTAAAAAAATACACATGGTTAAGTATAAAATTCTTAGTGTCACCTTGTGGCTTTCTTGATTCATTATTTTGTCCCACAGAAACATAATAACGACACATAATGTAATCACCTTTTTCCAAAGAATAATTGTGAAGTGTCTTAAAGTTTTTCACTTTTATAATGACATGTGCAAGCATAATTTGTACGGTAGATGTTACAAAATAAAGAGCTGTAATTTCTAGACAAACATGCCGTGTGAACCAGGAGGATGTCCGAGACTTTTGGTTGATTGTGAGGCCAATTAGAATCTAGAAAAGGCAACGCCGTAATAGATGACTTGTTTGTGCTAAATGTCCTTTTTCATTTATGATTTCATTGATGATATAGAGTTATATATAGTGCTATGGACTTAAGGTTTTGGCTTACTTGATATTCATCATTGAAAAACTCATGGTTTACTGAAGAGATTTTTATGAATAAAAGGTCAAATGTTCGAATTTCGGCTTGTGCAACTCCAGTTGGGTGTGGTGCCCCCACTGAGTTAGGAGAGTTGCCGAAACTATTGCTTGTGGAGTGGATAATGGCTGATGCCAAAAGACATATTTTTGTGAATATAGTGCTATGGTGTGTGTTGTGTTAGATCCTAACCGCGAAAATAGTGAAACAACCACACTATTTCTTGTGTATATAGGACGGAGTTATCTATAATCTATAATACATTATAAAACATTTGAGACTTTCTATAAAAGGAAGTCTTAAAATTTTAAGACCAAAAATATTATTGTAAAAGGAAAAGTAAAAAATTAAGGTAAAATATGAAAATTTAAGTCTCATTTAAACCATATGTAACCGCCCTCCAATAATGATACATTTTAATGAAATTGTTTATAGGAAAAGCTCGCTAAACTTATAACCACGAATTTAATGTTAAAATTATGAAAAATAAAAGTGTTAACCATTTACACTATTAATAATTTAGACGATTTACTTTTGAAAAATATATCTCTTTAGGACATGCTAAATAAAGAAGTTTAAAATAAAAAAAAACATTTATTTGCCATAAAAATAGTCACCGGGTAACCGCCATCACATTGCGCGAGTACCCTTCTAATATAAGTTATGTGTCTGTGAGTTGCACGTATCCTACGTGTTTGGCTCTAGACAACACGTGGACATCAGAGCCGACTCTACCATACGACCGTTAAAGTAATGGCTTTAGGCTCCAAAAATTTTAAGGCCCTAAAGTTTATACTATAGAAAAATTGGTTAGCATGGAAAAGTCTCAACTTTTTGTTTAAAAATAGGTAAAAGCCATAAAATAACAACGTACTTTTTAAAATTTACCGACTTGAAACACTTAGGGTGTGTTTGTTTTTAAAAAAAAAATCTTACTAGCCTTTTTACTCTTACCAGTAAGAGGTGGCGTTTTGCTTGTTTGTTTTTCTTTTGAGTAAGACCAGTTAGCATATAACATCTTACTCGGTATGAGGTGAGGGACTTGTCTTAATGCCTCTTACTCGTTTTGTAAACTTTATATAATATATTTGATTGTTTAATAACTATGTTATATTTATGATAAAAAGTCTTGTTTCATATTTACATAAGTTACTTATTATCGCATTGCGTTGGTTTAATAAACAAATTGCAAAAACGAGCACTTAAAACCATTCGGACACTCATAAAAAAACAAACAACATTATTTCGCTCAGATTTAGACTTTCTAGCCAACTCTTACCAGTAAGATGCGGTAGTCAGATTCAGACCCAAAACATCTTAATGAAACAAACATACCTTTACTTTTTTATTAACATATACACCCATATATTTTCAAATTTTGTTCCGACTTTACCCATATTGTAATAAAATAATATTATTTAATATGATATTATATTAATATAAATCGGTCATATGGGTGAAGTCGGAACAAAATTTGAAAGTACGTGAGTGTATATGTTAATAAAAAAGTAAGTGTTTAAAGTCGATACATTTTAAAAAGTACATTGTTATTTTATAGCTTTTACCCTTTAAAAATTTGAGCCAATACTAGGTTAGAAAGATAATTTGTGTATACACGTACAACATGTCAACATAACCATTATTTTTATAGTATGTATGTTAGTGGTAGGTGATGTAAGCGATTGTTCAAGGTCTAGTAACCCTTATTGTGGCTCCAAAATTTATGATGGAATATAAATCTAACTATATGTTGGTGTGTAACTCTCAGAACAGGGTAAGATAATCAACTTCAGTAGAAACAACAACTATTCAGCAGAAATAAATACCACTAAGTGGTTACCGGATATCACTTGGAATCGTGTGATCACTTTCCAAAGTAAACTATTCGACTATAATGCCTGGGTTGCACGAATATCTACTTGGGATAAGACCAAATGCAGTTATGGAATTAGGCACATTTCAATAACCCTTGCGCTTATAAGGGTTTAGTGTTTTCGTGTTCTTCATGCATAATCCGATATCCTATTTATAGGATAATACTCTTGGCTAATTCAATGGAATTATGAGTATTAATCGGCCCATTAATAGCCTCATAATTATCCCCATTATAGCCGTTAGTGGTTACACGACCAATTAAACGTGGTCATTAAGCGGTTGAAACTGCCACTTGAATAGGTCAAACCGTTACAAGCAGTACTTTCATCAGTACTTTCATAGTGCTATCAGTGGTTACCCTGCTTCGTGAAAACACCACTTGCTTCGGTGCAAACACTACTTCAGTAAACACCACCGGTGGAAACACAACCGATTGGAACACGATCCAGTGGAAATCTTGCCAATGGAAACACTGATATCAATGGTAACCACAAGTACTTTCACCAAGCACTACCAATACAAACCACTACAAGAGTCAGGGTGTTCATGGACCTTATGGCTTTACACTCCGTACCTCTAACCCATTACAAGGTGTGAACTATTCCCACAAGTGCACTAAATTTTCCAACAATCCTCCCCAAATTTAGTTCACTTCCTTTGCATGAAAATTAAACATCAAGCAAAACATGTGCATAAATGAAAATGTCCCGAGGATTGAATTTCCATCTTAGTAAATTACACGTTTCAAATATTCGAGAATCAGGGTGTTCTAAGAATTGAACCCTTCAACCCATTTGAATACTTGAAGATAAAATACACACAAGTTTTCAAACACTTAAAAGCTCCCGACACTATACAAGCCATGTGTCCATATCCAAATTCATAAATGTTGTAAAAGCTAAAAGTCCAAAGCTTCGGCAAAACTTCAACATTTACATAGGTGGTTCCTCTTTATTCATGCTTCCGCCAAGCACTTTTTCAAAGAAAATTAACCATTAAGAAGTAAAGACTTCATCCTCCTTTCGGCAGTTCTAGCACAACCTTGGGATGTAAAATAAAACATGTGCTCCAGTCCACTGAATGTTCAACTTTCCACATTGAACTCAGCTCCCAAGTTTCCTTAGGAGGGAGTTGGGTGTCCTAGCATTCAGTGACTAAGTTGGACTTAAACCCATCCCTTTAGCAGACTTTATAACCAAGTCTCTAGCCAGACCCTTCGTCAAGTGATCAGCTAAGTTCTTTTGAGATCTCACAAACTCTATAGATACCACCCCATTCATGATAAGCTCACGAATCATGCTATGTCCGACACCTAAGTGTCTAGACTTACCATTGTACATCTGGCTATAAGCCTTAGCCAATGTAGCTGCACTATCACACCGGATAGAAATAGGTGCTATAGGTTTAGGCCACAATGAAATCTCAATAAGCAAGTTTTTCAACCATTCAGCTTCTTTTCCAGCAGTTGCTAAAGCCACAAATTCAGATTCCATTGTTGAACTGGTGATGCAAGTTTGCTTCTTGGATGCCCAAGAAATTGCACCTCCACTAAGTAGGAATACCCAAACCCACGGTAGACGAATTGTCTTCAGTGTTCTTGATCCAACTTGCATCGATGTATCCTTCCAACACCGATGGGTAACCAAAGTATATGAGAGACTATAATCCATAGTTCTCTTCAAATACTTCAGTACCCTTTGAACTGCTTGCCAGTGATGAGCACTAGGATTACTAGTATACCTGCTCAATTTTCCCAATGCAAAACCAATATCAGGTCTTGTACAAGTCATGGCATACATCAGGCAGACCAATTACCCTAGAATACTCAAGTTGAGATACGCCTTGCCATGATTAGGCATCGCTTCTCTAGTATCCATAGGTGTACTCACCGGAGTACAATCAAAGTAATTGAATTTCCTCGGTACCTTCTCAATATAATGAGACCGAGAGATAGAAATTCTTTTACTTTCATGTTTAATCCTTATACCAAGGATAACATCAGCCTCCCCATGTCCTTTATGGAGAACCTTGATGACAAAAATTCCTTTGTCAAGTCAACCTGATTTTGGTCAGTGCCAAAGATCAACATGTCATCAACATATAGACAAATGATGACTCCTTTACCTGATTCATCAAATTTGCTATACACACATTTGTCAGCTTGGTTAAGAACATAACCACTAGACAAAACCACATCATCAAATTTTTGATGCCATTGCTTAGGTGCCTGCTTAAGTCCATACAAAGACTTAATCAGTTTAAACACCTTGTTTTCATTGCCGTGCAAGATGAAGCCCCGAGGTTGGTTCATATAAACCTCCTCTTCCAATTCACCATTCAAGAAAGCTGTCTTCACATCCATCCGATGAATAATCGATTGTGAATAGATGCCATAGCAATCAGCAGCCTTATGGTGCTGATAAAAGCCACGGGGGCATAAGTATCAAAATAGTCTATCTCTGACTTTTGTTTAAAGCCCTGAATGACTATTCTAGCCTTGAACTTTTCAATAGTTCCATCTACCTTCATTTTCTTTTTGAAAATCCATTTGCAACCCAAAGGTTTGCAACCAGGTGGTAGATCAACCAACACCCAAGTGTTGTTGCCCATGATGGAATCCATCTCATCATTGATTGCTTCTTTCCAGAAAGCAATGTCCTGGGACTTCATTGCTTCTTCAAATGTTTTGGGGTCATCCTCAACAATGCAGCAATAGGAGTATTGTTCGAGACCTCATCCTGGTACCTTCAACTAAGTATAGTTGAAACTCAGTCCAAATAACTTTGGAGTCCGACCCTTTTGCTCTTCCGAGCATAAGTTCAGGTTGTTGAACCACAACCTCATCAGGGTACCACGATGGTTCATCATCGGGACCTCTGACACACCAGTATCATGAGTTCCATTAGGAATCCTCATACTTGGTCTAGGGACTGATGAGACTCTATTCTCATCAAAGTTTGCATCCCTTGATTCAATTATGGAGTTAACTGAAACATATTCATTAGGTTCAATAACATAGAACCTATAAGCCTTTGAATGCTCAGCATATCCAACAAAGATGCAGTCAATGCCTCTTTCACCCAAAGTCTTTTGCTTTGGATCAGGGAGTCTTACAACATCCCTACAACCCCAAACCTTGAGATAGTTCAGGTTGGGTTTCCTTTTAGTCCAGAGTTCATAAGGGGTAACCTTGTTCCTTTTGTTGGGAACCCTATTTAATAAATAGCAAGTTGTTAACATAGCTTCACCCCAGAACCCTTGACTAAGTCCTGAATAGGACAACATGGAATTAACCATCTCCTTCAAGACCTGTTTTTCCTTTCGAAATGCCATTTTCTGAGGAGTATAAGGGCGTTGTTTCATGGATTATACCAACAGACTGAAAATACAGAGCATCCATGTACTCACCTCCCCTATCAGTCCTTAATCTTTTGATCAAAGACCCAAGTTGTAATTCAACTTCAGTTTTAAACACTTTGAATTTATCTAATGCTTCATCCTTCGTATGTAACAAATAGACATAACAAAATCTAGAAGCATCATCAATAAACGTCACAAAGTACTTCTTATTCCCCAAAGAAGGAGTGGCATGCAAATCACACAGGTCACTGTGAATTAGCTCCAAGACCTTAGTCTCACGACTAACACCTTGAAAGGGTTTCTTGGTTATCTTGGTCAACATGCAAGTTTTACATTTTTGGTGTCCATGTCAAAAGCTGGGATCAACCCATCCTTAGACATATCTTGCATTCTTTTATAGTGTACATGGCCAAGTCTTGCATGCGATAGGCTAGAATCAGTGTCGATGGTGGTCACAAAAGCTGAATTAACACTGTTAGTAGAAATATTAAGCCTGAACATTTGATTACATAAATAACCAAAACCAATAAAAACACCATGCTTAGAAAGCACAAATTTATCGGACTCAATAACTTGTTTATATCCATGATTATTCAATACACTACTTGAAACCAAGTTCTTCCTTATATCAGGAACATGAATAACATTAAACAAAGTTACAATCTTTCCCGAACTAAAATTAAGATCTACACAACCACGACCATGCACCAAGGTTGTTGACTCATTTCCCATGTGAAGAATAGAACCATCATTCAGTGACTCATAAGTCTTGAACCACTTCTATCTTTACACACATGAACTGTTGCACCAGAGTCAACCCACCACGCAACATCATCATCCCGCACATAAAAAGATTCAGATACATATGTAACATAATAAATCTGAAAAGACTTATTAAACATATTCCGACCTTTCAGTGAGTTGGTTGAACCACCACTCCCTGAACCATTAGTGCCCGATCCATTGGCTTTACCACCAACTTTAACACCCTTGCAGTCCCTTTTAATGTGACCAGTCTTGCCACATTTTCAACAAGTAGGTGTTGCCTTCTTGTTGGGATCTGCCCTTGTGTTATCATGAAATTTGCGTTTGCCTTTGTTGTCATTGTACCTGGTGGAGTTGTTATGCTCCACCATAATGACAACCGATGCACCGGCATTGTTGCTCTTTGGCTTGTCATTATCCCTGCATCTTGAGAGATTCCTCAATCGCATGAGATGATTGCCCAACTCAACCAGAGTTAACTCCTCTTTCTTATGTTTCAAGGTATGCTTGAAATCTTTCCAAGAAGGAGGGAGTTTTTCAATGACACATGAGACTTTAATGGCCTCATCCATTTTCATATTGTGTTGTGTAAACCTTCCAAGTATTCCAAGAAGTTCATTGTATTGTTCCATGACCGGTCTTGAATCAGTCATTTTGTAATTTGTGAAATTACTAACAAGAAACTTCTTACTTGATGCATCCTCAGCCATATATTTGGCATCCAAGGAATCTCATAGTTCTTTGGAAGATTCAAAGTTCTGATAAATATCAAACCGAGAATCAGACATACCATTGAGAATAAGACCTCTGCATATGTAGTCATCATTCTCCCATTTGCTCATCCTCCGACCGCTCCACATAGCATCATCACCATCATCAGGAATAGGTGTGGTTAGCACATACACCACACTCATGCTTGACAGCAAGAAATGCATCTTCTTTTTCCACCTCCTAAAGTCCACCCCTTCAAACTTGTCCAGCTTAGCAAAGTTTGAAGCCATGTGTTTCATTGCAGCAGTTGCCATTGATTATCACAAAATAGTTTACTTTGCTTGTTGGTGTGTAACTCCCAGAACAGGGTAAGATAATCAAATTCAGCAGAAACAACAACTATTTAGCAGAAACAAATACCACTAAGTGGTTACCGGATATCACTTGGAATCGTGTGATCACTTTCCAAAGTAAACTATTCGACCCTAATGCCTGGGTTGCACGAATATCTACTTGGGATAAGACCAAATGCAGTTATGGAATTAGGCACAATTCAATAACCCTTACGCTTATAAGTGTTTAGTGTTTTCTGTGTGTTCTTCATGCATAATCAGATATCATATTTATAGGATAATACTCTTGGCTAATTCAATGGAATTATGAGTATTAATCGGCCCATTAATAGCCTCATAATTATCCCCATTATAGCCGTTAGTGGTTACATGACCAATTAAAACGTGGTCATTAATCGCTTGAAACGCCACTTGAATAGGTCAAAACCGTTACAAGCTTCAGTACTTTCATCAGTACTTTCATAGTGCTATCGGTGGTTACACCGCTTCTTGGAAACACCACCGCTTCGTGTAAACACTACTTCAAGAACACCACTTGTGGAAACATCGATCCATGGAAGTCGCCGTGGAAACACGATAATCGATGGTAACCACAACAAGACTTTCACCAAGCACTACCAATACAAACCACTACAAGAGTCAGGGTGTTCATGGACCTTACGGGTGTACACTCCGTACCTCCTAACCCATTAAAAGGTGTGAACTATTCCCACAAGTGCACTAAATTTTCCAACACTATAAGGGTGGTGGCAACACTCCACGGTTTGGGGCGGTATGAGTTGAAACCGCACGGCACCACCGATACCTGTGGTGTGGTATCAATCGGTATGGAGAGGATTCAATGTCACATGCCGAGGAGGTATGGAGAGGGAGCACAAAAGGAGACGTTGGGCAACGGTCTAAAATAAAAAAATAAAATTGAGTGAGGTATGTAATCATGGTTGCCACTAAAAAAATATGGTGAGGTATGAGTGAGGTATGAGATTAGGTGAAATGATATTATTGATTGGTGGTGAAGCATGGGTGAGTTATGTGTGGCATGAATGCCACCACCCAAATACATTTATCAAAAAAATAACGGGCCTAATTATTCTTCATTACAAAATGACAACCTCGTTAATTTTTTTTTCTCGTGTCAACAATTTCTAAAAAGTAAGACGGATTTTTTTATTTATTTAACATTATATTATATAGCATTCATTAAAGTTGTTTAAGAGCAGGTATTGTTCTGAAGCCGTCGCGTTAAAGGTCGCCTTTAGGGAGTGGAGCAGCTTGGATGCACTGTGGAGCCGCAGCTTTAGCCGATACTGTTCACACGTCAAGCCGAGCCGAATCGTCGGCTTAGAGGGATTATAATATTATGGTTAGCGGGTTCTCTACTTATTTGCCACTACATCCGGTTTTTGATGTTTTTATACGAAAACTAGGTATGAATTTTTATTTGTTTGGTTTGGTTTTTTATTAAAAAAATCAGGCACACACAAGCGTTGCAGTTAAGAAAATTATATTAAGAATTTAATTTTTGCAAGAAATGTTATTATTTAAGATTTGCTGATTTAGTTGGTAAAAGGAATTGAGATCCTCTCATATTGCATTTTTCATTTGAACATGAGAGGTCATGTTAGTTAGTAGTTTTTTCTCCATAATGATTAATTTATATAATAAAGGTCCCATAATGATTAATTTATGTTTTTCTTTCCACTCACATAAATCACAACATAACCTCTCATGTTCAAATGAAACATGAGAGGATCTTAATCATGGTAAAAGATTCAATTGTTTTAGGGATTTTGGTCGGAATGATGAGTATAACGCTTTATTATCCTTAGTATGTCATTACAATTAGTTGGTGAGTTAATCAGGGTGTTAGGGATTTTGTTTATGTTCGTGCATGTTATTTTTTGAAATTTGACTTGCATGTTGTTATTTTGCTAGATTTATGGCCGATATGGGCACAAGTCTGGCACATACTAGGGGTGCAGGTAATAAAATCTGACAAGAAATTTATTTTTATGCAAAAAATATTATCATTTAGGGTTTGATAAGCTTAATTGTTTTATAGCTTTTGGTCGGAATAGTGACTAGGGCGTTTGATTATGGATGCTATGTCACAACAGTTAGCTAAAAAAGTAATTGTATTTACTATTTAGGTTAGATATTATTCTAAGGGCTTGTTTTCTAAAATTTGACGTGCATGTTGTTATTTTGTAAAATTTATGGCTGATATAGGCTGCATTTGGTTAGCTATTTTGGTTTCGCAAAAATTGAAAGGCATAAAATGCATTTGTTTTTTTCCTGCCAACTTTGGTTTTGGCCTGGCAAAACCATATGACATAAAATACAACCGTTTTTTGGGTCCGATTTGATATTACTTGGGTGTGATGATTCAGTTGCTCTATGAGTAATGATTTTCGCGTGGCAAAAACTAGAAGGCATAAATTGCAACAATGTTTTGCAGCCAATAAGATATCTGAGCCCAGGGTAGAAGTTCCTAATGACTGAAAATGTTTTGTTTGACGACACCCCAATGCAGTTGATTCTTGAGGAGTTTAATTGTGCTTGGTGTAATCTTGAGTTTTGCTGTATTTTTCCTTAGGATTATATCGAACATTCTCAGCGCTTCTTGAGAATGTTAAGATTCTATACTCTAATATGTTGTTGTTGTTGTGTGCAATCAATTCTTGAGAAGTGCGAGAATGCTTGGAATTATCTTAGGCTTGTTGCGTGTTTCCTTAGGATTATATCTAACACCCTTAACGCTTCTTGAGAATGTTGGGATCCTGTGGTACGGTTCCGTCGTGCATGATTTTAGTTTCGGAAGGGTTAAAAAAGTTTTGTGTGCATGTAAGTAGCTTTTGTGTGGACTGTCGCTTTATGGATTTGCTGATAATTAACGTTTGGGAAGTGATACTTACACGGAGGAAACTGATTCATACACAGAAATTTAAAGTGTATTGACCAATATACCCCAAAATATTTTAGGCTAATTTAAAATTTCTCTCCAACATGTTGTACATCAAACCTGACAGCATACCATCCATGTATCCCTCTGTTCCACTTCTCAGTCGCCTCCACTTGATCGGGCCGACACCACCTCACATCATGTTTGAAACCCGAATTAACGTGTGTTTTTCTACGTCCAATGGTGGCATGGTATATTTAACGTTTCTCGCATGACATACATGTATATGATTGGATCACGATATAGTGGTGTAGATGCAAGTGGTGACGTTGGAGACCTTGAGAGGGAGAGAAAGTGATGGGTGGTCAACAACGGTGATTGTGCGCAACAGGAAGTAGTCGGTGACAGTGATTGTGGATGAGATGATTCAGTATGCTACAATCTACACAAATAAAGATAGAATACTGTGTTATTGGACAGGAAAAATCCCCTGCTTCATATGTGAATTACCTTTGATTATGCAAGCCACCCGTTGATTGCGTTCTCCAACAATTTTTGTTTTTATTTTTTTGCTGATGGCTTGGTGCAACCATAAAGAATGGCTCAAGGTGAGTGAATATTAATGTTCATAGTTTGTGTCTCTGGATGATGAAATAAAGTGCTTATGTTTTGCAGTTTTGGGTTGTAATGGCTCATGGCTGCATGGGTGATATAATGAAACTAATAAGTAAAAACTTTGACAAATATATGGCAGGGGTATATTGGTCAATACACAATGAATCTCAGTGTACGAATCAATTTCCTCCGTGGAAATATCACTTCCCTTAACGTTTATTTTTACGGAAAGATATTTGTTTCATAGTACTTGTGTGGCTATGATGATTTGGTGACCTGCTGAGTTTTGATTTAGGCATGACTAAGACCGGATAGCACAAAACGCAACCGTTTTTAGCAGCTGATGCGATATCTGAGCATAAGCAATATGTGTAAAAACTATATGCAAATAAATGACGCTTCTAACTATTGCAGTGATGCTTTTTTAACAGTAAATTGTGTTGTTTGGCTATGATGAATTATGTCGTGCCAAACACCGGATGGCGTAAAAATGCAACCGTGTTTTGTGGCTAATACGGTATCTGAGCTAACACATAAAGATTTTTAGTCTAAATAGCAGTGCCGGCTCCAAAGGTCCATTTTAATAAATGTTATATGGTATAATATAATGTATGCAAATATTGTTGTGTTTTTTTAATCATGTATAGAAGGAGACAGTTTGCGCTTGGCTCGATGTGTGAACAACTAAATTATGCTTTCATTTATGATTAAAAACATTACATTAAAATAGATATTTTATAGAAATAAATATTTTATAAAAACAATTTATAAAAATAATAATAATAATAATAATAATAAAAAGCCAAAAAAAACAAAAAATTAATATTTAATCCCACCCAACCATACATTAGCCAACATTTTCACAGTCTTTTCGTTTACCTCTAGCCACACGAACACACACATTAGGCTGCCACCAGGAAGGGCATTCAATCCTCTTATTTTCTCTGTCACGTCAGATTTCTCTCTCCAGCGACCTTTACGCGATTGGGTGCCCTAATAAAGGCGACCATGATCAATTTAAAAAAAAAAACAACATTATTTTTAACACAAACTAAAATTTCATTAATAATTAAAATGTTACATAATAATTCTAATAAAATAAAAACATTACGAAACTTATTAAAACATTACAACACTTATTAAAAACTAATAATCTAGGTTGTGGCGTGCCTTGATCGAATCTTTGATTTCCTGCATTTTTTGTTGTTGTAGTGCGGGCAAAGATGAGTCGATTGGCGTGCAATATAATATGATGTCTTTTTCATATTTCTTTTGTTGCTCAAATTCAAGTTTTTCTTGTTCTAGTGCCAATCTTTTGTCTTCCGTTTCAGCTTTCTTTTGCTCCAGCTCCAACTCCTTTTGTCTTTGATCCAGCTCTTTCTTCTTCAAGTCGTAGTATTCGTCTGCCAGTTCCTTCTTCTTTCCCAATGCCATGGACTTAATGCTTTTTCATTTCTCGGCAACACCTTCCATATAGCTAGCTTTGGAACACTCCGAATATTTCTTCTTATTCTTCTTAGCGGTATCACGACCAATTGGTCGCTCAGGCACAGGCACAGGCACATCCGAGTGCACATCCGAGTCGGTTTCAGAAGTCCTTGCCTTTTTCGGACTCTCATCTTGGCTTAAAAAAGCCGGCATCTCATTATCCTTCCAAACCAAATGGTCCCTCAAAATTTCCCAACAATGCTCCAATACAAACGCATGATTACACACTATTTGGTATTCATCACACGCTCGTCTATAAACAGTGATGTCATTCTCACCACTTCCGTAATTCTTATAAGCATTGTTGTAAATGGCAAAAAATTGACCAACTCTAGGATGAATCCTATTTTTCCACTTGGTAATGATATAGTTGTACGTTCTTTCTGCACCAACATCCTTTTCAAAGTAATCAATGACTTTCTGCCAAAATCCCTTATCATTTTGGTTGTTTCCCGTTATACTATTCTCGGATACATCACACCAAGCATTGCACAACGCGATCTCTTCTTCGCGTGTCCAAAGCGACAAATCATTCTTGGTTTCTTTTTCGACAACCTTCTTCTTCGCCTTTGTAGCTCGTTTCTTCGGTTTGACCGGTGACGTCTCTTCCGAAATAGTCTTGTCGTCATCATTCGTAACCGAATCTAGATACGATCCATGAGCCGAACCTTTACCCGAACCGTGATACTCTTGAGTCGGATAACCCGAACCGGTTCCAACATAAAAATCATGATTGGTGTATAATTGTTCTTCGAAATCAAAAGCATCAAGATTGATACGGTTAACCGGAGAATAATGTTGATAATTTGAATATGAAGACGTTGATTAATCCATTGTTGGACGATACACCGATTCGGGTGAGCCATACATAGATTGTTGGCTTCGACGGGAGTGGCTTTGTTGTTGTTGTTGTTGGATGTTTTGATACGGTGGAACAAATGGACGATTTATAGGATGGTTTATAAAAAATGGATTGTTAGTTTGTTGTTGTGGAGCTTGTTGGGATTGATAATCGAAAGAAGCGGGTCGGAAATTGACGGTTGGTGAGACACTGGTTAACCGGAAATTCGGATCCGGTGTTAATTGCGGGATGTTTTGTGCCAATCGGGATTTTCGGCCTTTTTGTTGTGGTGTTTTCTTAGACATTTTGATAGAGATGATTATGAGATTTTTGATAGAGAGGATTGTGAGATTTGTGAATTTAAGTGTGTAAATATGTTGTGTATTGATAGGGTAGTTTAGTAGGTTTTTTAACCCCAAACGGTCCAATTTTTGAAATTTAACGTTCGGATTTTTTTTTGTTTGAATCTGACTTTTGCAACGGTTCCCCACTCACTTTTTGCATATTCAATGCCCAAGTCAATCGATCGGTTGGACGACCGAGATGGGTAAAACTGGGGACTCGATCGCTTTGTCACAGAAAGGCGATCGACACTCACTCGATCGAGTGAGTCGATCGCTTCACATTACTGCGTCCAACCTTACACACATAGTTTATTATTATTATTATTATTGTTATTATTACTATTACTATTAAAGAAACTAGAAAAGTGACCTTGAAGATTACATAATATCAAAAAAGTAAAATGACCAACATGCAAAGGAAAAACTTTTGTTTCACATTTTTTGAAAGACATCCCTATTTATTCGTTTACCAGGTTCGACACAAAATTATTAATAAGCCATACCAAGGATTGCCAAACATTTGGTACCAAGTTTCTCCTCCTTTTTTAGTAACAAAATGAGTCAAAAGTAGCACCAAATTGAGAGTCTTATGAAGATAGGAAAGTTGTATATCTCATTCACAAATTACTGTTTGTTTATGCTGTTAACTCTAATTTTTGTCCTACTTCTGAATACTAAAAAAGAAGATGGAAACTTAATACCAAATGCTTGGCAATCTTTGGTAGAGCTTATTTATGATTTCGTGTTGAACTTGTTAAACGAACAAATAAGAGGTCTTTTCGAAAATGTGAAACAAAAGTTTTTCCCTTGCATCTTGGTCACTTTTACTTTTTTGTAATTTTGTAATATTCAGGGTATGATACCTTATAACTTCATAGTTACAAGTCATTTTCTCATTACTTTAGTTGTGTATAGTCTAAAGATATTACTTACTTATTCCAGGGTGAAGACACCTGATCAGGGAAATCCACAGATTAAGTGCGCATTAGCACAATTCCGTTTTCCCTTTACTAGTAGGGGTCATGTGGTTCCTATGCTGCCGCCTTTCCCGATCCTCTTCTTTTAGAGCTTCAACCTGAAGCGATAGCTTCTAGCTAGTTCAGTGGATAAGATGGATGTGCTCCAACTCACATAAGAATTGGACAATAGTGGTTCACCGACAAAGCTTGTTCTAATCTTGGATACATTACATTGAAATCCTGAAAGCACAACCACGAACGCTACTGCGCGTTTATAAAGAATGAAGGTGCATTTGGTTCGCTGATAGTCACCACCAAACAATGATCAAAGAGTAAATTGCAAAAATCGTCCTTAAAGTTTGGCCAAATTGCAAGTTTCGTCCCAAGCGTTTAGAAAGTGCAAGGATCGTCCATGTGGGAAATTTTTGGGGCAAAAATCGTCTCTGGCCAACAACAAATGACTAAAATGCCCTTTCTAAATGTTTGGGACGAAACTCGCAATTTGGCCAAACTTTAAGGACGATTTTTGCAATTTACTCATGATCAAATGAAAGGATCAGACGCTATCGTCGTGAGTGTTAAGGTCACCGTGCGGTGGTTTCACCATTGGATGGTCTTTCACCCACGCTAACACATTTACAAGGTTATTTTATTAAAACCCCCTATCATGTGACAATAAAAGGTTTTGATCAAAATGTACAAACCACGATGCACACCGTACAAATTCGCAATACACAAAACCTCGCCAAACCCCTATATGGAAATGTCCGTATAAACTCTCCTTTTTATACCATAAAACGTCACATTTATCGTTACTACTATTTCATGAAAACGACTAGGGAACAACGAATAATAACTATACACATGTCAACATTTATATGGTTCATAAAAGGATAAAAAGTCAAATTATACACACTTATTCCTTTTCTTTATTGAGCAGCGTACACACTAATTCGACAATTGACAATTACGTCGAATTTTCAAATACGATAATAAATCTCGATTTAATCAAATAATAATTGTCAAAGACATATACGGAGTATCTTTTAATATTTTCAGTAAAATAGTGAGTAAATTACAAACATCGTTACGTAGTTGTTCAAACAACAAACACAATCCTTAAAACTACAAAAATTCAAATATACATTTTATCAAAAGCTTTTTAGGGGGTGTTTGTTTAGGTTTAGGCTAAAGGGACTGATGATGACTGGGTCACTGTCATCTAAGCGCTATCTCAGTTTTCTGTCTCTTCTCATTTTTTTCATTCCTTCTCATCATTCACCCGTTTTGATCACCTTCCCCTCACCTTTCATTCAATACATACTTTATACAAATAAGCCACACTAAATACCTCACGCACACTTACAACCAAATATTTATTACTCCCTCCGTCTCGTAATTATTATCCATATTTTTTCTTTTTTGAATGTCTTAAAATAATTATCCACTTTCTATAAACCTAAATTTTTTAACGTACTTTGAGATTCATGGGCTTATATAAGTTTATTGTATTGTAACAAACTCATACAAACCTATAAGTCTCAAAGTAACCAGAAAATCTAGTCTTGTTCCTTTTTAAATTTAACTAAAACAAAAGTAGTTGCAAATGTTAATCTAACCAAAAGTTCCTTACATGAACACTTAAATTATTTTTAATGAGAGATTTTTCTAAAGTTTTTTATAACACAACAAGGTTATTAAAAACGTTTTTACTATTGTAATAAAAGACTTTTTATGGCAATAACTTAAGCATGGCTAATGAATTTTTCAATAAAATGTTATATCATCTTAAATTATCTATTTTCTTAAATTATTATACTCCTTCCGTCCTATAATAATTGTCCTCTTTGACTTTTTTTAGTCTTTCTTGTTCAACTTTGACCATTAATATATTTATTTGTGTTATATAATACTTGATAAAAGTTATATCAAATGAAAATACATTTAAAACCTAATCTCTTCATATATTTTTCATCAAGTATTATATTACACAAATAAAAATATTTATGGTCAAAATTGAATAAAAAAGACTTAAAAAAGTCAAAGAGGACAATTATTATGGGACGGAAATAGTAGCATTTAAGAGTATGTAAAACTATTAGAACACCTTTTTACCATTGAAGTTAAATTTTGTCATATAGTTTTTTTTCTTGTGCTATTACACAAAAAGGATAAAAAAATAAATAAATACTAATTGAAGTCTTTTAGCATTGTAGAATTGAGATCCTCTCATGTTCAATTTGAATATGAGAGGTAATGTTAAAGTTTATGTGAGTGAGGAAAAATAAATAAACTAATCATTGTGGGACCATTATTTTATAAATTAATTATTGTTGAGAAAAAAGTAACTAACATGACCTCTTATTTTCAAATGGAACATGAGAGGATCTTAGTCCAAAGATTGTAAGTGCTCTAGTATATTTGCATAGCCTTAAAACTGCGCTTGTGATTAGACAAATGTTTAGTAGCAAGCGGTTATAAGTGCTTTGAAGTAAGTAGCAACAAGTGGTTAGTGTTTTGCACAAAATACTTGTTTGAAAACAAGTAACTAACATTTCTGCTTTTTCTAAACGCTCCATATCAAAATGCTACTTGTATTTACGAGCAACTAGCGTTTTCACAAACTAATTATAACTATACATCTATATTAACAAACGCATTATCAAAACAAACAACTACTGCTTACTGCTAACGCTAGGGATGAGCATAAAACCGATCGAACCGAGCCGAACCGGACCGAACCGAACGACCATATTCTGTTTGGTTTCGGTTCTATGTATTACCGATTGTCGGTTCGGTTCGGTTCAGTTCGACCCAAAACCGACCAAACACACACATATAAAGCATGTAAACCAAACCGAAACGAATCGAACCGAATCGATTCAGTTCGGTTTCGATTCATGTTTTTTGTTAAATCAGTTCTCGGGTCGGTTTGGTTTTTATCGATTCGGGTCGGTTCCGGATCGATGCTCAACCCTAACTAACGATAACTTCCCCAAACATGCCCAAAGTTTTTTCAAGACTAAAATACATTGTTGGTCCCTAACTTGTCCAGAAACATCATACTGGGACAAAACTTGCCATTTTCATCGTCGGTAGTCCAAAGTATGTGCTTTTTAGGCTAAACCAGTCCCTTGACCCATTTTCCGTTAGTCAACGTCTGTTATCTTTTGCCAAATCCCTTAAATGACTATTTTGCCCATATATAAAGTCATTCATTTCATCCTAACTAAAAACTCATCCATCTACCTTTTTCACATGAGTATGAAAGATTATTCATTTCTGTTACGACTTTTTATTTATTTAATTTAATAAAGATGGTATTTTTATTTAATTTTTAGTATCATTTGAATTAAGCATTTAGGGAATGGTGAAGTATCTGGAGTTTACAGTAATCATGTATATTTATATCTTGTTTTAAAGATTTCACACACTCAGTTTTATCTCGTATGGTATATTTGTGTAGATGGAAGTAGTTGTGGATAATTAGATATAGTGGATCGTATGGTATATTTGTGTATATGTAAGTAGTCGTGGATAATTAGACATAGTGGATAATTAAAACTAAGTGTGTGAAATCTTTAAAACAAGATATAAATAGATGCAATCAGATGAAATTTAAAACTAGTTTTTATATGAGGTTTTGACGAGGATTTGTTTGTGGGGAATGGGTTGGTTAGTTTCTATATGGGGTGTGGGGAGGTGAGTGATGGGGTTAAGGTGTTTGATGGAATGTTTGTTAGAGATGTCGTGTCGTGGACTGCGATTATTGATGGATTTATTGATAATGGGAGGGCGTTAGAGGGGTTGCGGTACTTTAAGGATATGGAAAACGAGGGGTTTGTGGCGAATGATGTTACTATTGTGTTTGCTTCGAGGCGTGTCTTTGGAACTGGCGCTTTGAGTATAGGTGTTAAGTTAGACGAATTGGTTAAACTTAGAGGGAATAAGTTAAAAAAGAATGTTGTCACGACTTTGATTGATATGTATTCGAAATGTGGGTGTATAGATAGCGCGACACGGGTTTTGCGAGCGTGGATAAGGATGTTTATGTTTGGGCGGACAAAGGATGATATCTAGTCTTGCAAGTGATGGGATGTGTAAGGAAGCGATTGAGTTGTTTGAGCGTATGGAGAGTGTTGGGTTGAGGCCAGATGAGAAGACTATGACTGTTGTGTTATCGGCGTGTAGGAATATGGGGTGGGTTGATGAAGGTTTAGCGTATTTTAAGAAGATTAGGAAAGTTTATAAACTTAGACCGACTGTACAACATTATGGTTGTATTGTAGACATGCTTGCTCGGTCTGGGCGACTAGATGACGCTCAGAGAGTTTATAAAATCAATGCCAATTGACCCCGATGCTGTTATGTTGAGATCTTTGATATGGGGTTGTAAAGTTTATGGGGATACTGGTAGATTAGAAGATTTGATTAAACACGTTGAAGGTGAAAAAATCGAGTCTTGTGATGATTGTGGGACATATGTACTATTAGGTAATGTGTATGCATCGAACAAAAATGGAAGAATAAAGCAAATGTGAGACGGTTAATGAATAAAAAGGGGCTTGTAAAGCCATCAGGGCATAGTCGAATTGAAATTAATAACGTTATCTATGAATTTACTGCTGGAAGTACTAATCACATTGAGGCGGAAAATATTTAAACAAAGTTGGTTGAAATAGAGGAAACGTTAAAAAGTGAAGGTTATGATCCGAAAGTATCAGATGTGTTGCTTGTAATAGATGATGGAGAAAAAGCATCACAACTACTTCACCATAGTGAGAAGCTCGCAGTCGCGTTTGGACTGATGAAAACCAAGCCATGGACTGTAATTAGGATTATGAAAAACTTACGTTCTTGTGAGGACTGCCACTCGTTCATGAAACATATTTCGAGAGTTTACAAATGAGAAATATTGATTAGGGATCATATACGTTTTCAGTTTTATCTCCATATTCGATAGTTTATCCCCGTATTCAGTTTTATCTCGTATGGTATATTTGGTGTTAATTTTAGAGAGAGAGGCCGAAATTTAGAGAGGGAAGCAGAAAAAGAGATAACATGGGGGTGGGGGTAGTGATGGTATAACTTTTTTATTAAGTGCACCGTTGTTCTTAAAGTTGTACCACCAAAATAATCGACCAAAACGATAAAATGATCATTTTGCCCTCATGTGTAAAACACATGGCAAAAGATAACAGACGTTGACTAACGAAAAATGGGGTCAAGGGACTGGTTTAGCTTAAAAAACACATACTTTGGACTACTGACGATGAAAATGGCAAGTTTTGTCCCAGCGTAATGATTCTGAACAAGTTTAGGGACCAACATTATATTTTAGTCTTTTTTCAATTTACTCTTAAATATTAATAAAATATTTATATTTATATTACAAGAAAACAGCCGTCGGATTTTATGCTGTCGTGTCTTGATCTTATAAAAAGAAAACGATAAAAAAAAGTTTCTTCCCCAACAAAAACAGTAACATCAAGATTCAAATCATATACGATAAAATATTTTTAAAATAAGTAAATAAAAAATAATGTTGTACAAATCATCAAATCAATAAACAACTTTTGTTGTTGTTCTTCTTCTTTCCCACTGTTGTTATTATTACTTTTCTTTATATTCCTTTGAACGTGGATACTCATATACTTTATTATCAAGATTTGATCAAGGTGATTACTTTTTTATATTTTTGTTATTGCTTTTTGTTTATATGAATTGGGTATGTTTTGTTTTTTGTTAATTTGTTGTGATTTGATTGGTTTTTGATGATTTTTGTTTTGTTTTTGCATAAAAATGTGATCTTGATTCATGGTTATGGATTAGTGATGTTAAGGTTATATGGGTATGTTTTGTTTTTGCATAAAAAGGTGATCTTGATTCATGATTATGAATTAGTACTTTGAAGGTTATATGGGCATGTTTTGTTTTTGTTTAAAAATGTGATCTTGATTGAGGATTATGGATTAGTGATGTTAAGGTTATGTGGGTATGATTTGCTTTTGCATAAAAATGTTATCTTGATTAAGGATCATAAATTAGTACTTTAAGGTTATGTGGGTATGTTTTGTTTTTGCTTGAGAATATGATTTTGATTGAAAATATGATTTTGATTTTGATTTAGGATTATGATTTTGATTTTGATTAAGGATCATAACTTAGGGAGGGCTAGTCTTTGACTCAATTAGAAACTTCATAATGGGTATGATTTGTTTTTGTGTAAAAATGTAATCTTGATTGAGGATTATGGATTAGTGATGTTAAGGTTATGTGGCTATGTTTTGTTTTTGCTTGAGAATATGATTTTGATTTAGGATTATGGATTAGTGTTGTTAAGGTTATATGAGTATGATTTATACGGGTAGATAGATGAGGTTTTCGTTGTTCTGGTTACTCCGGGAGGGCGAGTCCTACGCAGCATAATATAGTCAGTTAGAAACTTCATCATGGGTATGATGTGCTTTTGCTAAAAATGTGATCTTGATTGATGTTTTTGGATTAGTGATGTGAAGGTAATATGGGCATGTTTTTATTTTGCTTAAGAATGTAATCTTGATTGATGATTATGAATTAGTGATGTGAATGTTATACAAGTATGATTAATTATTGCTTAAGAATGTGATATTGATTGATGATTATTAATTAGTCACGTGAAGGTTATATGGATTTGTATGCTTATCTTTGAGTATACTATTTTTGTATTTATGATTGTCTAAATTTGATTATGCATACAAATAAGTTTGTGTTTATGTGGTAACGATGATGTTCTTATGTTATTTGCAGATTATAAACGATATTTGAGAACTAACATGTGAACTATTGACAATTTGTATATATGTGTGATTTAGATTTGTTTTGAATCTATATGCAAATCACTAACTAGGTTTCTGTATCTAACATTGCATAGATTTGATTACATCAATATACTCACGGAAGTGTGCGTTATGGTGTTCCTTTGCTATTTGCATATTTTGTTATATCGTTGCTGTTTATGACTTTGATTATGTTTGATCCGGTGTCTAGTTACCTTAATGAATTTTGTCTAGCTCATGCACCACAATAACAATTTTTCATCTATTTCTGGTTACCATGTAGGTCTGTTCACGGTTTAATCCGTTGCCATAATAAATTTACAAGTTTCTTTTTTGTTATGTTGTTTCAACAGGCTTCAACTGGACTGCCACAATCGATATATGATGATCTTGTAGGACTTACGGGCGCTTGAATCGTACTAAAACAAAGGTTTAGAGGAAAAGGGAGGAATTTTGTATAAAGATTCAAGAAAACACGTTGAAAGGGGAATAAATTATGATAAGACTAAAGGAAATCAAATCTTTTCATTCGGAAAGACGATGGGCATTTCCTCTTGCTATAACCTCAATTATATGTTTATTCCTTTTAGCAACTTGTTTCAATATGGGCTTTCTTCCTCCTTTGTATAAAATAAATTCATTTTTCCCATTATTCAACTCACATGTTGCCCCAAATTCATCGATTCCACATTTTGCCGAAGAAAAAATTAAACCTCCAATATTACAATCTAGCCCCTCCCTCCCTCCTCATTTCGCCTATTTGATATCCGGTTCAAAAGGTGATTTAAATAAGCTTTGGAGGACACTTAAGGCGTTGTATCATCCATGGAATTATTATGTTGTGCATCTTGACCTTGAATCAGAACCCGCTGAGCGAATGGAGCTTGCATCACGAGTTGAAAAAGACCCCATGTTTGTTTCAGTTGGGAATGTGTATATGATCATGAAAGCGAATATGGTAACTTATAGAGGACCCACAATGGTGTCGAATACTCTTCATGCTTGTGCTATTCTTTTAAAGAAGAATAAAGAGTGGGATTGGTTTATAAACCTTAGTGCCTCCGATTATCCACTAGTCACCCAAGATGGTTAGTTCTTTGCCACACATGATATAAACGATTTTGAATAAAATATTGCATGTAGATTCTCATAATATAATCCAAAATTGCTCTTTTTTATATAGGGTAGTGCTACTTTTTTTACGTCTTTTCTATCTTTGCATGAGTGATAGTTTCCAGCAACGCGTAGTGTTTTATTTGGCATTTTTGCAAGAATAATGGGCTATTTGCAACTTAAAGTCAATCTCTTGCAAACGATATAAAGTCAACTACTTTACTTAAACTGAAGTGATTAATTTTTTAAATTTATTTGCAGATCTTCTTGCTACGTTCCGTAATCTGAATCGAGACTTGAATTTCGTTGAGCACACAAGTCAATTGGGTTGGAAAGAGTAAGCTCCCCCACTTGAAGACAATAAGAGGGTGTTTGGGATTGATTATTTAAGTGTATATCTATACATACTAAAAGCAGGTTAAGAAAATGTTTGTTTGGATGAAACTGCTTATCTGCTTATTTTAGAGTAAATAAGCAAGATATGTTAAAGTAAGCAATCACAAACACCCCCTATGGCCTAAGGGTGGAAATTTCAGTATGTTTATGTGGAATCGGGTTATATTTTGGCATTATTTTCACGCTAACCGGTGAAAGGGTGAAATATTAAATTCTAACCAAACGTCCAAACAGGAAACGGGTCAAATTTTTGAATATAAACAAAAGGGAAACAGGTCAAATGGGTTGAAAGTATAAAAACCTTCTAAACCCAGTTTGACCCATTTTTAAGAGATACTTGTTTTGAAGACAGTGGCACACAGATCTGAATCTTATTGTATGTGCAGGGATCAAAGAGCGATGCCATTGATGATTGACCCTGGACTATATGAGAATAAGAAGTCTGATATCTTTTGGGTGCAACCAAATAGACCTCTGCCAAGCGCGTTCAAATTGTTTACAGGTAACTTTTTGCCTTAATCTTCAATTTTATCCATTGTTACTAAAATTTGAAAAAAATCGCCTTTCTTTTGTGTACAAATGCAAGTCAATGATTTCACTTTATTCTTAGTGTAAAATGTAAATGCACAAAGAACATGACATTCATTGAAAAGTAGGGATTTTTGCGAAGTTTTAGGGACAAATTTCAATAAAATGTAGAAATTCTGGTAAAAACAAATGTCGGTCAAAGTTACCTACTCATCATCCACCATGTCATCGTTTTGTACCTTAAAAGACTGAAATTTCTATATTTGCAGGATCCGCTTGGATGGTTCTATCACGTCCATTTGTAGAATATTGCATATGGGGTTGGGACAATCTCCCACGAACTCTCCTAATGTACTACACAAATTTCGTCTCATCACCTGAAGGTTACTTTCAAACTGTTATATGCAACGTTCCAGAATTCATCCCAACTGTCATTAACCATGACATGCACTTTATTTCATGGGACAACCCTCCAAAACAACATCCTCACGTCCTCAACATAAACGACACTTCAAAAATGATTGATAGTGGGGCTGCATTTGCACGGAAGTTCAACCAAGATACTTCAGTTTTAGATAGAATCGATGATGAGTTGTTAAACCGACCCAACGGTAGCTTCACTCCTGGTGGATGGTGTAAAGCTAATTGTACTAAGGTTGGCAAACCCACACGGCTTAAACCTGGTCCAGGAGCTAAAAGGTTGAAAAAACTTATAAGCAAGTTAATTAAGTCGGCTAAAGATGGAAACCAGTGTCGATAGGTTATATTCTTTATTTTTGAGATAGAAAATTTGTAGTTCTGATCATATGTTATAGCAATTTTGCTTGTGGGAATACTAAAATATATATTTGATTTGCATGCCCAACATTGACTCATTGGGATTGCATTTTTGTTGTTTTATAATGGGCACGACTATCCGTTAGTGCTTATAAGTTTTGCTCATTAGGCGTTGTTGTTTCATTGACATCCATATGCTTAGTTTGTTTATACTTGTATTTAAGGTCAATTAATGTCTTGCAATTCTGGTAAGATAACGACGATATGTGATCTAGAACGCACAAAGGGCGGGACCTTATAGCCTATGGTCTGGTCTCTCGGCGTTTAAGCCTTATCCTTGAAAGACACTGCCATGGTTAGACATTATCCAGTGTCTGGAAAAGGGCCTCACCAGGACTGCCAAACGTAAGTTTCCCGGGCTTGGTTGTAATTCATTTTTAACAATTATACCACATAAGTCTTGAAAAGGTTTAAATTGGCTGAGAAACCTCAACTCCGTACACCCGTGGGTGTCGACAAAATAAGTATGCTAAAGTAAACATTTCTTCCAATATATCCACTATGTATAACACAAGATCACACTTTAGTATTATATTCTTAGGAAATTTTTACAGGTCAACCAGACTTTTTGTATTGAGTTGCTCTAAAATTTAAATTTTTACAAAAAAGCAACTGAGTTTCTGGTATAAATGTTGACTTGGACCTAATAAGTCAATATATTTACACAATAATTATATTGGTTAGCAAATGAATGAAAACACCAAAGAATTAAACAATGTACAAGAACATGATGATCTTAAGACCATCAACCTATAAAATGGCAAATTATTGTCCCAATTTTTTTGTCTCGATAAACAATTAATCCTGAAAGTTTATATTAGTTTACCTCCTAAACCATTTCCAGGAGCTTAATATCGCCCATGGAATTTGCTGCAACCAAAGTGGAAGACTGGTTACGCCAACATACTGATGACACAAACTGTTCTTTATCGTCAACTTCGTCTCCTGAAATTGGATCTACTATGTTGAATTTGTATGACAACGCGGGCATTGGGAAAGCTTTGTGGTAGATGAAAACCTGCAACATGTTTAAAACCATATCCACTTTTAAATATGACAGTCTTAAGAAAAACAAACAAAAATTGTACTAGTCACACGTTACCTCGTTTGTTTCTGAACCAGTAGCTATGTAACCATCAGATACAGATAAGCCGACAAAGTTCTGCAGAAAAAGGATAGCAAATAAGATTTAGAAGTGATTTGCGAGCCGATTCAAGACTGTTCATGCATGTAACATGCTCACCAAACTTATCAACTATAAGAAAATAAAATGATGCCACCTGATAGGAGGTGATTAGTATTAGCAGTGTTTAGTTAGTATTAGCAGTGTTTAGCTAGTACTAGCGGTGTTTAGCTAATAAGCTGGAAAGTTGGCTAGGTTATAAGGCACGTGAGGCGCAGGTGTGTTACTACACACGTGAGGTGCACGTGATAACTCTCCTTTGAAGCTAACCAACTTTCCCGCTCAAACTCTCTTTTCCTATTCATTTGTTAGCTTTTGTGATATACAATTTCCTCTCTAAACTCTATCAATTGTAACTAACTGTAACAATCATTCACCATTGATAATACATTGAGCTTTCGTTGATCTTTTCTTAATCCTTGATTGACCAAGTTCTTGTAAAACACTCTTATCAATCGTCATTGATCCTAACTGTGTATCAATTGGTATCAGAGACCTTTCCTGGTGAGGTCTCAGTTGTAACAAATTCAGTTGTAACCGAATTAGTTTCATTTCCCGCCAAAAATTAAGATTCAAGATTCCGTTCATAAATTAGTCAAAGATTCAGAGTATTACACCGATACTCTGTTTAATTAGTATGTGCTATCCGTCAGAAAAACGACCAAACTGTCAAGTATACATCGCGATCTCAAGAGCAGCGCCGTAGGCTTAAATCCTCTGCTTTTGGTTTAAGGGTCAGTTTTGTTTGACTTGAGGTTTGGCCAAGAACAGGTAAAGATTGTATCAAGTTGTTAAGTGCTATTCAACATAAGACGAAGGAATAGTAATTGACACACAAGATTTAATCAAATCACTAAAATAGCATCAGACATGGCACCAACAACACGAGCAGTTGGTACTAGTGGTGGGGAAGGTGGTCTTGATGAAAATACAAGAAGATACAATCTTTTGAACAGATGTTGACTCAATTCTTGGAAAGACAAAGCCAAGTGAATGATGGGTTGGTGAACAGGACACCACCTCAAGAGCAAACTGGTCAAACTCAAAGACAAAATGGTCAGTTTAGTAGGATGACTAGAGTTGATTTCCCAAGATTTTCTGGAGATGATGTCAGAGGTTGGATGTTTAGGTGTGAGCAGTTTTTTGCCCTTGACAACATACCAGATGAACAAAAGGTAAGACTTGTTTCTGTGCATCTTTTTGATAAAGCACTATTGTGACATACACAGTTCATTAGATTACATGGTGAGTTGGTGTTATGGACTGTATATAGAGATGCTATTATTCAAAGATTTGGTACAATATTTGATGATCCAATGTCTGAAATCAAGAATGTCAAATATGAAACCACTGCTAAAGATTATCAAGATGTGTTTGATAGTTTGATAAATAGGGTGGGATATCAGTGAAGAACATGCTATTAGTTTCTATCTTGGGGGCTTGCCTACTGAATTGGAAATGGGAGTTAGAATGTTCAAACCTAAGTCTTTGGCTGATGCATATTCTTTAGCAAACTATCAAGAGGCTACTTTGAATGCTGTTAAGAAAAAGAATAGGGTGCAGTCCAATTTTAATCAAGTTAGTGGTAGGTTTGGAGTCAATAATGGTGTGGGTCAAAACTCTGCTAAACCTTTGTTTCCTTTACCAAACACTAATTGAACTTGGAACAATAGGCCAAGTAATGTACTGCCTAGGAGACAGTTAACACAAAAGGAGTATGAGGAAAAAAGAGCCAAGAATTTGTGCTTTTACTGTGATAAGAAGTTTGTTCCAGGACATAAATGTGATGGTCAATTGTTTAGTTTGATTGTGTTAGCTGAGAATGAGGAAGTGGAAGAAGGATTTGAAGATGCAATAGATGATTTGGCTGAATTACCATCTGCTGAGATTCAACCCCAAATCTCCTTGAATGCATTGAATGGGGTAAGTTCATATCAGACCTTAAGGGTAGTTGAGATGTTTGGCAATAAACACGAATTGCACATCTTGGTTGATTCAGGATCTACTCATAATTTTTTAGACATTAACATTGCTAAAAGAATGGGATGTAAAATAAGGCAAACTTGCCCTTTGTCTGTTACTGTGGCTGGAGGAAAGAAATTGTTAAGTGTAAGTGAGTGTAAAGGATTTACTTGGAAATTGAAAGGACAAACATTTGTTTCTGATGTAATGTTGCTTCCTTTGGGTGGATGTGACATGGTTTTGGGAATTCAATGGTTGTCCACTCTTGGTAAAATCATAAGTGACTTTAAAGATTTGAAAATGGAATTTATGTACAATGGTAACAAAGTGGCATTCAGGGGAACCCAAAAGATTACAGTCCAGTGGATAAAGGGAAGGAAACAATTACAAATGTTGGAAAGAACACCACAAGCAGAGTTGTGTATGATGTGTGTATATCCAAACAATGGGTTAGAATTAATGTCTATGGAGGAAGAAGTACAAGATGGTGCAATGAACAATAGCTTGTTGCAAGTGGTTGATAGGTTCACTGATGTGTTTGAAATACCCAAAGATTTGCCTCCAAAAAGAGCATTTGATCACAGAATACCTCTTCTTCAAAATACTCAACCAGTCAACATCAGGCCTTGTAGGTACCCTCATGTGCAGAAGGATGCCATTGAAGCTATGGTCAAGGAACTGCTAGACTCAGGAATGATCAAGGCAAGTCAAAGTCCTTTTGCTTCACCCATTGTGATGGTCAAAAAGAAGGACAACAGTTGGAGGATGTGCGTAGATTACAGACAACTCAACAAAAACAACCAAAGATAAGTTCCCTATTCTAGTAATTGATGAGCTTATTGATGAGTTGTGTGGAGCAGTAATCTTTTCTAAATTAGACCTAAGATCAGGCTATCACCAAATCAGGATGTTTGAGAATTATATAGCCAAAACTGCATTCAAAACTCACGAGGGGCATTATGAATTTCTTGTCATGCCCTTTGGTCTCACTAATGAACCTTCTACCTTTCAAGCACTAATGAATGATGTGTTTAAGGACTACTTGAGGAAGTTCACATTGGTATTCTTTGATGATATTTTGATCTATTCTAAGAGTATTTCTGTGTATGTGAAACATTTATCTGTGATACTTGAAACCATGAGACAAAACAACTTGTATGCAAAAAAATCCAAATGTGTGTTTGGCACAAGTCATGTGGAGTATTTGGGGCATGTTTTGTCTGCTCAGGGAGTTGCAACTGATCCAACTAAGATTGTGGCAATGCATAAATGGCGAATACCTACCAATATTAAGCAGCTCAGAGGATTCCTTGGTCTTACTGGCTACTACATGAAGTTCATCAAAGACTTTGCTACCATCAGTAGGCCACTAACACAACTGTTGAAGAAGAATGCCTTTAAATGGTCTAATGAAGCTCAAGTATCCTTTGAAGCTTTGAAAGAAGCTATGACACAAGCTCCAGTTTTAGCCTTACCAAATTTTGAGAAGCCTTTTGAAGTGGAGACAGATGCATCGGGAAGTGGAATTGGAGCAGTGCTTCAGCAAAATGGCCACCCCATTGCCTATCTCAGTAAAAGTTTAGCTCCCAAACACCAAACACTCTCCACTTATGAGAAGGAATTCTTGGTTGTGATGTTGGCATTGGAAAAATGGTGAGGATATTTGTTGGATAGACACTTTGTCATTAAAACATATCACTATAGCTTGAAGTATCTGTTAGATCAGAGGATTACCACCCCTGCCCAAATGAAATGGCTTCCAAAACTCATGGGCTTTGACTATGAAGTTAAGTACAAAAAAGGGGTTGATAATGTAGCTGCTGATGCCTTATCAAGAGTACAAGAAAGTGGAACTTTGATGCAGACATCTGTGGTTACTATGACTACTGAGTTAGCCACAAGAATAGCTGCTAGTTGGGATAAAGATGTGACACTCAAAGCCATAATATCAGACTTGCAGGTTGGCAAACCAAGTAAGAAGCATTATCTCTGGTCTAATGGTCAATTATTAAGAAAGAATAAATTAGTTGTTGGCCAAGATAGAGAGTTAAGATCAGAATTGCTTGCTCATTTTCATGGTGGTTATGTGGGAGGACATTCAGGGGTTAAAGTCACTACTCACAAAATATGTTCAGTATTGTATTGGAAAGGGTTGAGAAAGGAAGTCAAGGAGTTTGTGAAAGAATGTATTACTTGTCAAAAGTGTAAACCATACCTAGCAGCTTATCCTGGTCTATACAACCTTTGCCTATTCTTCATAGAATCTAGGAAAGCATTTCAATGGACTTCATTGAGGGTCTACCAAGGTCTAATGGTAAAAATGTGATCCTTGTAGTGGTTGATAGGCTTACTAAGTATGCTCATTTCATGGCCTTAGCTCATCCTTTCACATCAGCTCAAGTTGCGCAAGTGTTTTTGGACACAATATACAAATTACATGGGTTGCCAGTGACCATTGTGTCTGATAGAGACAACGTATTCTTAAGTAGTTTTTGGAAGGAATTGTTCAAACTTTTGCAAGTCAAGTTACTTATGTCTACCTCATACCACCCACAAACTGATTGGCAGACAGTCAGAAGTAGTGAACAGATGCCTTGAATGTTACTTAAGGTGTATGACAGGTGAAAAGCCTAAAGAGTGGGCAAAGTGGCTACCATTGGCTGAATTATGGTATAATTCAAACTTTCACACTTCTGTCCTAATCACACCTTTTGAGGCAGTATATGGTCAAGCTCCACCAGTACATGTTCCTTACATTGGAGGATTGAGTAAGGTTGATGCAGTGGATAGGACCTTAGCAGCAAGAGAATAGGCTCTTCAGTTGTTTAAGTTCCACTTGGAGAGGGCTCAAAACAGAATGAAGCAACAATCAAACAAGAGTAGAAGTGATAGAGTGCTCAAAGAAGGTGATATGGTTTTTCTGAAATTGCACCCACACAGGAAAGTTTCCGACAAGGAAGGCAAAACAAATTTTCACCAAAGTACTTTGGTCCTTTTAAAATCAGTGAGAGGATAGGACAAGTAGCATACAAGCTAGATTTGCCTACTCATAGCCAAATTCATAATGTCTTTCATGTGTCCCGGTTAAAACTTTGTAAGGGAGATCCTCAACCATCTCAAGTGATTGACCTTCCTAGTTGCAATCAGGATGGATTGATAGCAAAGACAGCCTATGGCAATTTTGGACAGGAAAATGGTGAAAAGGAAGAATGCTGCAGTGGTTTATGGTTTGGTTCAGTGGACTAATGGGACACCAGAAGATGCTACTTGGGAGAACTTAGCAGAGTTATATGCTAAGTATCAAGCTTTTGATTCCCATTCTTGAGGTCAAGAATGTTTTGAAGAAGGGAGGATTGATAGGAGGTGATTAGTATTAGCAGTGTTTAGTTAGTATTAGCGGTGTTTAGCTAATAAGCTGGAAAGTTGGCTAGGTTATAAGGCACGTGAGGCGCAGGTGTGTTACTACACACGTGAGGTGCACGTGATAACTCTCCTTTGAAGCTAACCAACTTTCCCGCTCAAACTCTCTTTTCCTATTCATTTGTTAGCTTTTGTGATATACAATTTCCTCTCTAAACTCTATCAATTGTAACTAACTGTAACAATCATTCACCATTGATAATACATTGAGCTTTCGTTGATCTTTTCTTAATCCTTGATTGACCAAGTTCTTGTAAAACACTCTTATCGATCTTCATTGATCCTAACTGTGTCTATCACCACCAAACTTATGAATCGAGTTACACCAAATTGAGACCAAAATCACCATAAATGTGCATATTTTTAACAGGTAAGACATAAAACAAGGTAAGCATCGAGTAGTTTAAAAATTGTTGACATCTCAAATTCTTAATGCAAAATAGTTTAAAAGGCACAATCAAGCCTATAGGATTACCTTTACGTTTGTGTGCCCCTTGAATGACTGAAGTGGAGAGCCTACAAAATGAGATGAGCATTGTGACAAATCCCAAAGCTTCAACGTGTTATCAGTAGACGATGATACAAGAGTCGTTAAGGTCTATAAATTTAACATAGCTAACAGTTTTGTCATGTCCAACGAATGTGCAAAGTGGCCTACTCGGATTCCTAAGATCATAATAATATATTCTATGATCTGCTGAACCAAACGCGAGTGAGTTGCCAGAATCTGTAGGGAACTGAACACAACAAACATTTGCCTTCGTCTTGATTGTACCGACAGTTACTCCCTGCAGGTGCAATAAGATGTTAGAAATATGAGTTATTACCTTATGCGGGCCTTTTAGCGTAAAATATCAACGTACTTTTCATGTGTCCAGCTTTCAAATATGATAACTGTAAGTTAGTTCTGTTAAAACTGTGAATAACATTATTAACATTACGGGATACAAAATCATCTTGTAAAGACTTAAATGTACAAAATAATCTGGACATTCAAAATGTTCGTTAATGTTTCAGCTTATTATACGTCCAGATACTAATCTAGACAGGGTTCCTAATAATCCCACAATATAATTGCCTGATTGATTTTAGTTTGAAAGCTTTGACATCCACCAAGTGGAAGAATATAATTGCCTGATTGATATTCCAGAGCTTAACAGAACCATCATCGCTTCCGCTTGCTAGTAACTTTGGATCAGCTGATGAGAAGTCCACAGACCATGCTCGCCTCTCGTGCTCTCTCATTTCCAAAAGCACTTGACTTCTTGTAACATCCCATACCTAAACACTTTCCAAGTGAGCACATGATCACGTTTAAAAGACATATCCAAACACCCCACTAAAGTATTTAACATTAAGTAATATACCTGTACCACGCCGTCGAAATTACTTGAAGCAATTTGACCTTTGACATATCTATTCCAACATATACTACTAAGCTTCGAACCGCTTCCCATTTCAACAACGGGGTAATGAATGTCATGATTTCCGTTTAAGATTGAATCATATTCAAATACCTTAATCTTTTTATTAACTCCAGCCGTTGCAAAAAACTCCCCATCTCGATCAAAACTCAAAGAACATACCAAGTTGGAAGAACTCAACAAGTCAACTTGGTTGAAGTCAGCTCTGACTTTAAGTTTACTGTAAGTCAAATACTTGCAAATTCCATCCATGAATGAATTTATCCATCGACTTTGCTTACCTGCCCGTTTCCTAGTCAGAAAGTAAGCCGATTCTAGTTTCTTGAAATTTTTCATCAAACGAGGAGACTTAAAGATTGAACCTTCTTGATTTTCGGATGTTTGATGGATGCGTTTTCTTGATCTTGAGCTAGCGCAATCATCTAGATTTAAACTTGATACTTCTTTATTGTTGACGGATGAGTGTAACTTCATAACTTCTTCTAAATCTGAAGTTAACACAGAAATTGTATTACGTAAGCTATCTGCGGCTTCTTGTTTGCGATGTTGCATCATCAAAAGAAATTCTAGTAACAGTTCCTGTTCTTCGATCTTTTCTTTGATATCTATCACTGCTACCCGTTCATCTAAGTTGTCTTTTAGTTTAGTAAGAAACTCACTTTGCAACACTTCACTGATAAGTGATAATACATGAGACAATGTTAGTATAAGAAGTTAACGGCATGCAGTTTATATTTTTATAGATGATGCTTAAGGGAGGACTAAAATCTACCCTTAATTGGTAGTTTGATACTCCGTCCGTCCCAAAATTATTGTTCAACATTTCATTTACGAGTATTGCATGTTTCCTTACTAGTTACGAGTATTGCAGGTTACATGGATTTACTAAAGGGAACTTACTCAATTTTCGGTCTGCTGGCTGGCTCGGGATGCAGTAACCACAAGCAAAACAAAGCTTCTTTTGGCCACTTCAGCAATAAATGCGGAGGAAACACACGATGTCTCAGGTTGGACATCGTTGCATACTTCTCTTCTGCCGAGCTACACGCACAATACAACTGTTGATGGAAATAGACTGAGACTGGTTACAGAAGGCTATAGGTGGTAACAGGGGCGGATTTGACGAAAATACACTTTTGATGCTGTTCAGGTCGGGTTTTAAAATTTTCATATATAATTAAGGCTATAGGTGGTAAATTTATTTGTAACCGTTTGACACATTAGCATGATAATAAACCCCAATCGATACGTTTTCACAAAAAACAAGAGTATAATTGCCACCCATACATAAGGTGATATCAGAAAACGCTAGAATTGAGTATAAAACAGACCTCAAACAGAAGGGCCCCGAGTCGATAAATATCAGAAGCACAAGAACTTGACAAACCAGCAGCCTCTTCTGGGCTCGTGTACCAATCATTTTCCATTTCTAAAATACGTTTCATGGGGAAACACGGTTTCTTTTCTTCTGCTTGCTCAAAGCAACTCGTGTCTACATTATCCAAACCAGATTGCAACCAACTGGTATCTGATACCATATTCAACTCAGTATCTGAATCCGAGCAAGAAGCTGATTCTATAAACGACACACGATTTAACGATGACATAACAAAACAAGAAGGCCGAACGTTTTGAACCACAATCCCTTGAGAATGAGCTAAGTTTACTATTTCTACTATTTGCGAAAATATATGCATACATTCAAAGGCGTCAACAACTCGTTTTCTGTCATCTAACCATTGTCTCAAGCTAACATCTTTGTGATCAACTGGACGAATAACCGCACCACCGTCTTCTCTAAAGTAACCAATCTGAGTTCTGACTCGATTAGTTTCAAGATCTATAGGGTTTCTATTTGAAGCTTCTGAAGAATTCAACCCTCTAGAAGTACCCGAAATCTGATAACCAAACTCAGATGAATTCTTGTCCATTATCATCTACCAACTGCTTTATAAAGAGCACAATTTAGCTCCATAAACAATGTCTCAAACATCCATGATTCGAAAAGTTATTCACTTAACTCTAGCTAGTTCTTAGCAATTTCATCTTTCCCTGAAAATATTGATACTTGATAAATCTTTAAGATCATACAAATTAAAACAACATTAAATTTAAATAATTGCTTCATAAAAATTACAACTTAGCTTCATTAACAATTTTTCTAAACACCCATAATGCAAAAAACTCTAGTTCTTAGCAATATCATACTTTCAATACCAAAAATTCTTAAGAACATACAGATTCTTAGTAAACATTGTAAGTTTAGTATAAATTCATAAACTAAGTGACAATATTAGTAATACAAATATGTAGCTAATATGCAAATTGAAGTACATATATACAAAAAAGCATAAGAACATATAGTAGTACCAGTAATCACCATGAGTCAATGAGACTTTGAATGAAGGTTGAGGTTGTTTTTAGTTGAAGAAAACAAGAGCCACAAAACACAAACAAACCTTTTTCTTGAGCTTTTGTCACCACAAAAAGATGTTCATAAGCTCTTTTTTATATTCTATTATATTACTATAAATAGAAAAAAGACAAATAGAATCTCCCCACAAAAATCCCTGGCCTCTTATTTTAGTCTCTTCCAAGTTACAAGGGGACTGTACATGTCCCATGCTGCTTTTATATTATTTCTGACTTAAACTTGATTAGTATAAATAATAATAATATCATAAATCTTACTATTAATTTTTCATAAAGATGAATTAGAATTTGTTAGATATTTTCTTAAAGAAATTTTTGATCATTTCAAAATTTGCCAGAGTGTTATTTTCTTCCACGCAATTATGGTTTCCGACCGTGTTGACCGTGTTGACCTAATCCTCGGGCTTTAACTCTCCCGCCAAAGACAACACATAGAAGCATATTCAAACATTGTTTCAACGATCTTTTTATGATCTATTACTCAATTGTAATCAATTTTTGATAAAATGTTGCGTGCTGCAAGCTGAACGCGAGCTTGCATGCATGATGCAACAATGTTAATAATACCTACTAAATGAGAAATGAGTGTGATGACTAGAAAGAAACAATGTGTTAATAACTCTTGTATCTAAATTAGCAACATGCTAAGTATGTATTTAATCATCCCAATTATTTCTTCTAAACTAAATCCAATCCGTTTTTTTAAAGAAAGAAACCTAAGAAAATATTGCAATTACATACATAAAATACAACAAAGCTAATTAACTCAAAGGTTACCCAAAGAGTCAAATACCCCTAAAAAAACATATCGACATTATTGTATTGGTTTTTTTATTGATCCCTATGCAGACACAATGTCTGTAACCCACTCATTTCACATCAACTTACGTGGTACTTCCATGGCCTCTAAAGAAAGATATTTGAACATGTGATGATCAGAAATCCTGGTGGTGGACTGGTGGGGTTTGGTAAACAATTCTATAAATAGTAATAAAGATTTGATTATGTTTTGTTAAGCCAATGATAATGATCAACTAACATAACTACTTGATTAGGGATTAATTAAGTTAAATATATCTATGCATGCTATAAAGGAAAGGTGTAAATCAATAAATCATGTTGGACGTGGGATTTAATTATGTTAATTATAGAGGAACAGTTTAAATCTTGATGGAAATATCTTTCTTGTGGTTGTACAAATCTTATTCGATAACCGGAATTCTACTATTGTTAGGTGAGTGCTACTATCGATACTCTCTTACTTTACATTCTACCTTTTCCACCCTTTTTTTACTTTATGTTAATAGTATAAATATTTTTATCAATTTTTGTTTTTTACTTTTTTGTTTTTTAATATTTTTAACTTGTTAGATTTTATATTTTATGTTTTGTATTTTTTATTTCATAGTTTTATAATAAAAACATTATTAAAAAAAAAATTAAAAATTAAAAAGTTAAAGGGGTATTAGTTGTATTCTAAAGGGTGTACAAATATCAAATGCCTTGTTAATTTCTTTATATATTTATGTTTAATTGCTTATGCATGCTTATTTTTAAGGTCTTTTTTTAGCTTTTTACGAGGAGCCCTCTTATTTTTTTTAGTAAAAGTTAAAATTGAATTGGTTTTGCTAAACTTGATAAATTTAATTGGGAGAAAAAATGAAAATACGTATGGCTTTCCAAGCTTCCTTTTTGATTTTGAATTTAAGTGCAAATAAAAGTTATATTCTAACTGGTTCATAATAATTTATAATCAGACCTTAAACTTTTGAAAATGGGTTAATCTTAAACTTAAGTGTAAAGTGGAAAATTTTCATAAATTTTAAGAAAATTTACATATTTTACAAATACCCAAGTATTTTATTTTTTATTTAAAAAAAACACTTCTACAATTGTTGTTGTTGTTGTTGTTGTTGCTGCTGCTGCTAAATCCCTCCGCACACAGAGGGCTTTAACATAAGTCGTACTAATTGGGATTGTCACAGTTCCATCTATTTGTTTAATTGTGCTCTAAATAAGAACATTACAAACTACAACAATAACAATAATGTTTTTTTTTAATATAAAGTTTATGGGGTATTTTTTATATAAAATTTAAAATTAAATATTTTTATAAAGTTTTAGGCTTAAATATAAATTTATTTACCAGCCATAATATAACATTATTTTAAATTTAATCCCTTAAGTTTATTTAATTACCCCTATTTTTTATAAGTTTCTTTATTGTTAATTTACACTAATTATCTCTTTCTACATCAAATTACATAATTGAATTTATTAATGTTTAAAACTTAACCACTAAATTTCAAAAATAACATTTTTTTTTCTTTTTATCTTACAACTTTGACACGTATTTTATGCATTTTTTTGAATTATACGAAAAATTAAGCAATGTTAAAAACTCAGTTTTGGATTTTCAATTGTCCAATAGGAGGGCTCGATATTGAAATTGAGCTCTCCTATTAGTTGATGCCAAACATCAATTTTTAATTTTTCCTTTTCTTTTATCATACAACAGATTATTATTATTATTATGATTATTATTATTATTATTATTATTATTATTATTATTATTATTATTATTATTATTATTATTATTATTGTTAAACTGATCGTATTTCCAAAAACTCCGTAAACGCAAGCTTTATAAATATCAAGTTGAAATACTTGTAATTGAGTGTAGGTGCGGGATTAATTATAACATATATAAGTACTTATATTCATTGAATTTGAATTTGAATTATAATATCAAATTAAACAACTCAAACAATAACATTATTAAACAAAATTTGGTTATGCTTTCACATTCAAAAAAATATAATTAATATATTATTATTATTATTTGTAGTCATTGTGCGAACCTAAATCCGTTTAATAACCTATGCATACACAGGTTAAAATTTTAAAATCGACTAAACATAAATTAAGTTTATTGTAATATCAAAAATTTGCAACTGCACGAGAACGAGATTATAGATATCAAAATGAATGCATGACTTATAAGTACACAATGAACAAAATATTAATAAAATATAATTATTAGTTGTACTTTTCGTCTAAACCTCGTGCATGAAATGTCACAATTACAAAACATTAAACCCACCAGAATTCTTATATACGAGCATATATTAAACTAAAATTTTAAAATAAATTCGATTCATATTTAAACCTTATACATGTACGGGATGTTAACTAGTTATTTTATACAATTGAGATAAATACATTCATGTATTTAGATAAAGTTGTAAGCTTATTTAGATGAGAGCCTAATTAAACTTTATATATATATATATATATATATATAAATATATATATATATATATATATATATATATATATATATATATATATATATATATATATATATATATATATATATATATATATATATATATATAAATGTAGCTTCGGCTAATATTTCTATTCTAATATGCCATAAGCTAATACAAATACTTAATTTTGGCTTTAAACTCGTTCATCATAAGTTATAAGTTTCACCTTCATACATATATGGTAAGGATCTAGTGAGAAGAAAAACTTAAAATGAAAAGAATAAGAAGTAAGTATAACCACATAGATGCAACGATTTAAATTAGATGCATATTTGTTCATTTAGATGCATTGTCTTTCGTTTAGAAAGTGATTTTGAAGTGAAAAGGAAGCAAAGTAGCACTAGAACCACATTTGACATGTAGAGGACGAAATATATTTAAAATTCACCTAATTTGATGAAATGCAAATATATATGTATAGACATCTAATTTTGAGACTGAAAATATATTATGGTGCATTTAAATTAATAGAGATGCATCTAATTCAAGTTGTTGCATCTCGAATATGTTATTCTCATTTAATCCAACCCCATAGATACATTTGTTTGAAATCTTCATGAAAGCCGATTCTACTTTTGAATTTACCTTAAAGTATAAGTATGATTTATATACGTTTTACTTTCCCATATATACATTGTTCAGGCATAAATTAGTATTACATTGTAGGTGTTGTGTATCGTAAGTTATAAGTTATTCCATACATATTAAGCATAAGCTTAAACCCAAAAATTAACTTAGACACAGTTCAAGTCACTCATGAGCTTACTAAGCCAACTAGCTCAACGCAACGGAAGTGTTGAATCAAGATGAGAACACCACAAAAGGCGTGAACTGGCGGGAACACCTTAACTTTGGGTACCTTTTGGCATCAGTCATTGTCCACCCACAAGGAACAGCTCTGACAACTTTCCTGACCAGTGGGGCACCAACTGGAGTGAGCAATGGCCGAGACTCGAACCCTTGACCTTTTATCCACGGAATCTCTCCTGTGGGTCTATGTGTTTTTCGAAAGTGGATACCAACTGAGCCAAAACTTTTTGGTTCAAGATGAGAACTATATTCTCATGCATAAGGTTAATGGTATCTAAGTTTAATTCCATGAAACGTGTTCCTGCATTGGTAGGGTTAGGCTTACTTATCTTTGATGACGGAGAAAGTTTGCCAATATTATTCGTACATAAATTTCACATAAAACTTAGGCGTTATAGTCTTCGAAAGTAACAAATTTTCTATTGATCGACTGAAAAGGAAAACGGGGGAAGAATATTGTGAAATAGCCGAAATATAAAAGAAAGTCAATAGTTCGATTGAAAAACTGGCGAGTAAAGGGAACATGATATGTCCATTTCTTTTGTCTTATTACAAGCAAAAATCATTGCACAAGAAATTGTGATAACATGTCTACGTTTGTTTTGTGTAATCATTAAGTATTTATTTTCTTCCAAAACAATCCTGTGATGTTTCATCGACATAATTTTTTACTTAATTATCAAACTTTTATTATGATTGATTCTTATAGTCACAAAAATTTAAGAGGCTTTTGGCAAAAGCACTTTTAAATGGGATTATTTTGTATGATAAATATCTTTATGTGTTATTATATAATATTATGTGAGTACTCGTGTATATCAAATGAATTTTCTAGCGAAAACAGTTGTAGTTGTGATATTGTGGTTAAGTGTTTCATGTAACTTTTATACATAAAACGTAAAATAATCCGATATGACAATAATATTATCACAGTTTCAGTTTAATAAATTCGGATTGAAAACGAATTGCGATTAGGAGCAAAAATTAGATAAATCAGTAAAATATGAAAAATATGAATATAGATTATTAAAACAAAAAGCGCAACAAATAAAAGATTACAATTATACTAACCACATTTTAGTTTGAAACTTATTAAACAATTACATCAACATATTTTTCACCATTCATTTTATCAACTATGAATTATCTCAACTTCAACTATAAACTAATACAATAATAAAAAAGAAGCTTATGGTATCTTATAGTAGAGAAGTGGGAGGAACAATAGACTATTTGGAAAAGGAGAAAGACGTGTAAATGAGCTTTGTGAAGTCATTGCAGACGTTTTGAGATTAAAACTTATATTCATTTCAAGGCGAATGCTCGTGTGGACAAGATGATGGTTGTTTGGAAGATTCCTAAGGTGAGGGCAATTAGAAGCTGATTTCGCGTGGTTCTCAAGAGTTATGCTTGTGTTTTATGTGTTATGTGTAATGTATAGCTCTTGCTGTCTTATGTCTTGGTAGTCATGTTTTGAGGGTGTTCAAAACATGTAGTTTGCATTTTTTTTGTGTTTTTTTCAACAGAGGTTCATCACCTCTTTTCCGTTGTACGTAACACTCCATTTTTTCATTAATATATTCACCGGGTAATCAACCCTTTACTCAAAAAAAAGAAAAAGATGTGTGGATAAATTCTTAGAAACTATCAATGTTGAAACTAAATTTAAAAAAAGGTTTCATCTTTTTTTTTAGAAACTAAAAAAAAAAAAAAAAAGTTGTCATGTTTATTTTCAAAATTTTAAGTGGGAACATAATTTAGAAAACTTTTTATAACTGTTTTTAAGGTAACATTGATCATCAGATGCATGCTAACTTTTGCCATGTTAATGTTGTTTAGTTAACATTTTCACTTATAGGACATGGCATGGATGACCTATGCTTTGATCTATGAATGGATGCAATTGGTCTATATATCGTTGCTAACATCGGCTAGCTCATGATTCATTTTCGTATTAATCGTTGCTTACATTGGCCAGCTCATGATTCATTTGGTTGTTTTCAAAATTTAAAAAACTTGGCACGTAATCACGTATATAATATGGGGTCAAAAATGTTTTTTAAGTCAACATTTTTTGGAATTTTAAGTGAAAATTTAAGTTTTAAAACGATGTTTTGAGGATTAAACATTACGTTCATAAGATTTTTAAATAATAAATAAAATCATATTTGCTTTATATGTAGTAGAGATTTGATTAGATCCTTTTACATTTGTATATCATTCCTGATAATGCAAGTTGATTCATATTTTAAGTGCACAGACAGTTGACATGTTGATATAAGAGGATGAATATGAAAATTTAACGTCTTTAGCATAAAACTTACACACCTAACTCGGGTGTGGCCTAAAAACCAACCCAAAACCTGCCACAAACTTTTGAGTGATCTCACCCACGGGATCTAAATTGATAAAAATTTGGGGTTTGGTTTGATCTAGTCTGAACCAAAAATAAAGTTAAAAATAATATATGTTTTTTCATATGTACTAATATGATAATCATGTCCATTTATGTACCAATATGCTATATTTTAAGTTCAATTATGTACGTAAATGCTAAACTGTACTAGTAAACTTGGCGTCATTAGTCCTTTATACTAACGTCCGTTAGTAAATAACTTAAAATTTGGTTTTCTTACGTTTCATCCGTTTTTATACGTTTTATATGAAAAAGCATGTTGTTCACTTTTAACTTTTACCCCCAAATAAAAGAAAACTGAACGCAAAACTATTATCTTATTTCGGGTTTTGTACACTTGATGTACATCCATATATATTTCTCTATTTTCACATGTATCAAAAGATTGCTAATTTTGATAACGACATACTCATTGAATTAGAAAGCCTATTGCAAGTAGGCATGTCTAAGGGTGAGCATCAGTCCGGGACCGGACCGGACCGGACCGACAAAACCGAAGACCGAATTAAAGTAAAAATCGGGACCGAGACCGAGACCGAATGTGGTCGGTCCGGTCCTAATAGGCAAGATTTTCGGTTTTTTGCTCGGACCGGACCGGACCGAGACCGAAATTAGGTAAAAATCGGGACCGAGACCGGACCGCCGGTCCTTCGGTCCGGTCGATTTCGGTCCGGTCCGGTCGGTTTTGTCGGTCGGTCCGGTCCAAACGGTCGGAATGCTCAGCCCTTGGCATGTCCATGGTATTTGAACCAGACTAAGCCAAAATTGAAGAAATCGAGAATTGAAAATAATGTAAAGGTGGAACCGAGAACCGTACCAAGTTCCTCAGCTCGGTTCTAGTTCGGTACTCAGTTCCGGTACTAGATCTTTGGTTTTTTTCTGACAGGTACCGAAATTCCAATAGTATTAACAAAACTCGGGTTTGTAGTTAATGCTTATATACATAACCTTCAAAGTTAATAACACAAGCGCAAATAAATGTTTCCAACAACGCTAGTCATTCTAACAATTTCAATTTTTATTTGTAATAAATAACATAAACACAAACACAAAATATAAGTTACAATTGCTATTAGTTCATAAGAATCAATAGTTTGGTGTTATTTATGGTTTTGATTTTTTGATATTTTTCGGGTTATGAGTTACATGATAATTGATTGACTCATATGGGCTGTTGAAAGATAAGCTAAGGACTTATTATGTCATTAGCCTATTCTTGGTTTGTTCGTTAAATGTGTGCAGGTTTATTAATAACAAGAAGTGGATAGTTCAAGGGGCTAAAGTATCAAGTCTGGAAGATGAAGGGTGCTGATAGCTTAAGCTGGATCTTGGAAGTCAAGTATTTGGTCAAGGCTATAAAAGATTGTTTTCTTCTCATTATTTCATTCAGTCTTATTAGTTATCTGTGTGTACGTTTCTCACACAGTTGATTCATTAGCAGTTAGTTAGTTTTTGTATTCAGAATCTTTAAAACTCTTTGTATTGTAAAACGCTATATGAAGTATCAACCATAAGGGGTGGTTGGTTGGGTTGATACTCATAATTTTAGTCTTGTATAAATTGATTTTGTGTTTGATCATCACTTTGTATAGTTTTAACATGGTATCAGAGCTAGGTTGGCTTTGATACGAAGTGATTTGGTCTAAATTGGTTTTTCCCAAAAATTAGGGTTTCGATAAAATTTGGGGTTTTTTGATTCTTGGTCAGATCTTACTAGATCTAAGTGATAATTGACTAATTAGCTATTGAATTAAGTGTTTTGGGTTTCAATTGGAGGTCAATTGATTGTTACCAATTTTTAGGGTTTTCTAAAATTGGGGGTTTCTTGGTCTGGTGTTCTTGTTGAGATTAACGTGTGTTAATCAGTTTTATATAATCAAGATTTGTTAATCTTGATTGTATTAACTTGTCTTCACAAATTAGGGTTTTCTGTATCAAACCCTAATTCAGGATTTGAGTTGTTATTTTCAGATTGATTCAATAGATCTTTTGTTTTTACATCTGGTTTTTTGTTATATTGGTTGTAGTTACTAACTCTTGTGGTTCTTGTTCATTTCAGGTACTTTGATTCTGGTTTCCGCTGCTTGGTTGATTGGTTGATTGATCTTCTAGATCAATTGTTGCTTGGTTTTTTGCGTGCATTGTAACACCACTCATGCCCTCTTATAGGTTTTTTCTTAGGATTTTTTTTAGAATTGCATGAGACGAAGTGTAGGTTAAAGGAATTTTTTGTGTTGGAGTTGTGGATAATTGGTGGTTTGCTTGTGATTGAAGGTGGTATAAGGTGTATTTGTTTTGTTGTTTTTTGGTTATTCTTTGAGTCATCAGTATGGCTGGTGATGAGAGGAATAAGGATAAGGCATCTGGTTCTAATGATGCTGATCATCTTGATCAATTTGACCCATTGTTTTTGCATAGTAATGACACTAATGGTATACCTCTAATTGGTTTTAAACTAGAAGGACCTGAGAATTATAAAGTATGGTCTGCTGCCATTTCTATGGCAATCCATACTAAAAACAAACTTGGTTTTATAAATGGAAAAATAATAAGACCTGAACAAGGTGGTTTTCTGCAAGAACAATGGGATAGATGCAATTCTGTAGTTTTGTCTTGGATTCTTGGATGTGTTTCACAAGATGTGTTTACGGGACAGATTTTTTCTAAAAATGCTAAGGATGTATGGGATGAATTAAAAGAAACATATGATAAACATGATGCTTCTATAATCTTTAATATGCATTATAAAATACACTATTTCACACAATCTGGAATAACTCTCTCTGAATATTATCATAAGTTTAATGCTCTGTGGAGGCAATATAACTCCCTAGTCTGCCTTCCAGAGTGTACTTGTGAAGGCTCTGCTGAATTGAAAGATCATAATAATCTCATTAAACTGATGCAATTTCTTATGGGGTTAGATGAGGTTTATGCTCCTATTAGGAGTATTATCCTTATCAACCCTATCCCCGATGTGAAAAGGGGCCTTTGCCACTTTATCCGTGGATGAGTCACCAACGTATGCTTCAAATCATAGTACTTCTAAATCGATAATATCGCTTTTGTTTCTAGGACTAATCCTAGAAATACTAATTGGTCTGCCAATAAGAACACTAATTTCAATAATAATAATCAGTTCAGGAGGCTTACTAGGCCTAATTTGGTTTGTACTCATTTGTAAAATGAATGGTCATACTGGCGATAGATGTTTTGAATTGGTTGGGTATCCTTCGGGTTTCAAAAGAAAATAATGCTAATCAAAACAATTCTAGTAACAATGCGTTTCAGGCAAAAAGATAGTCCGCCGTTCATCTAATTCCTTTATAGATGAACAAAGAAGCTTATGGCTTTGATTAGTGATAACCGATGCAGTATGCCCGCAAACATTGCGTATAAACCTGTGTTATCGACTTTAGTCACTCAAGGTTTTTAATCACAACACTAATATAAGCACATATAATCGTACATTGGTTGGATTATTGATTCCGTGCAAGTCAACATATGACTTACATGTTAAACATGTTTAATGTGATTGACGGTCCAAACTTAATATGACCGCTGGTCATCCTAATGGTACTAAAGCTCAAGTTACTCATATTGGAAGTTTAAAGTTGACTGATAAATTGATTATAACTGATGTCTTGGTTGTACACGGATATCAAGTCACTTTGTTATCAGTTCATAAGCTAATCAAAGATAATAAATGTAGAGTAATCTTTGATGAAGATGTTTGTATTCTTGAGGATTCTCGTTCTAAAGACCCGGATGGGGAACTGGTAATCAAAATAATGGTATGTATTTTCTTAATACAGTAAAAACTTATAAACCATAATATTCAAGCTTGTTGTTTATCTAAGTGTATATGGCATATGTACTTGGTCATCCCTCTGACCAAGTTCTGAACATTCTTAAACACAAACTTAATATTGATAATGAATTTAAAAATGATCCTTGTGATGTATGTCACAAGGCTAAGCAAACTAGAGAACTCTTTCCTCTAAGTGAACATAAGACTTCTGCAGTTGGGCAGATTGTTCATTTGGATGTCTGGGGTCCATACAAAGTTCAAATTAAAGAAGGGTATAAGTATTTTTTAACTATTGTTGATGATTTTTCAAGAGTCGCTTGGGTGTTCTTGCTAAGGGGAAAATCAAGTGTTTTCACACATTGTTACCTTTTATAATTTGGTTAAAAATCAGTTTGATAAAACTGTTAAAGTTTTCAGAAGTGACAATGGAACAGAATTTGTTAATCAAAATATGGATAAGTTTTGTAAAGAACATGGGATTCATCAACAAACTTCTTGTTCTTATACCCCTCAACAAAATGGTTTAGCCGAAAGAAAACACGACACTTATTAAATGTTGCTAGAGCCCTCATGTTTCGGGGGATTCCTTTGAACATGTGGATGAATCGCTCTAACTGCAGTTTACTTAATTAACAGACACTTAGCTCAAGTCTTTCTAGAAAAACACCATATGAGTTAATCTATAACTGTGAACCAAATCTCTCTCTTTTAAAAGTGTTTGGATGTCTATGTTTTTCAATTGTTTTAAATAATTCTGATAAGTTGTCTTCTAGGTCAGAGAAATGTGTTTTTATTGGATATTCTTTTGATACGAAAGGGTATAAGTTGTTCAGTTTAGAAACAAAAAAGATTTTTTACTCAAGAGATGTGAAATTTTATGAAACTGTTTTTCCTTTTAAACACACATTTGAAAACAAAGGTTTTGAATTTCTTTTTCAAAATATAAACAATCAAAATTTCTTTAACTCTGGCCTAGGGAACTCAGATAATCCCTATGATGATAAGAGAGAGATGTATAATAAAAATCAAAAAGTGAGGACATAGACCAGTCTTCTTTAGGAGGTACATTTGATGATGTCAGTAAGGATGAGGGGGAGCATCCTGATGTCACAGATGATGCATCTAAAGAAGGCTTGGAGAATGTTACACTTGAAGATAATGAAAATATATCTGAGGGTGATGATCATTATTATCAAGAATTTAATGATATGTTTCATGATATCATGTTACACCAAGTTTTACTCCGCATGCATAAGCTAATATTAAAACTTACACCATAAAATCTAACAGAAAGCCAAGTATACCTGTTAAGTTGAGTGATTATGTTTTAGATGGAAGAGTTAAATATGGTATTGATAAATCATAACTATAGTAAACTCAAGAAAGAAAATTATGTATTTTCTACTAGTCTCAATAAAGTTATTGAACCTAAAACATATTATGAAGCTATAAAGGATAACAGATGGATTGATGACATGAATCTTGAAATAGAAGCTCTTAACAGAAATGATACTTGGGTTATTGTTGAACTTCCTGCTGGAAGAAGAGCAATTGGGTGTAAGTGGGTTTGGAAAATTAAATATAAGTCTGATGGAAGTGTTGAAAGGTATAAAGCCGTGCTAGTTACCAAAGGCTATAGTCAAAAGGAAGGAATTAATTATGAGGATACATTTTCTCCTGTTATCAAAATTGTTACTGTTAGAATCATAATAAGCATTGCCAGTACAAAATGGTGGCCTTTATATCGCTTAGACATTAATAATGCTTTTTTGTATGGTGAGCTTGAAGAAGATGTTTACATGCAATTACCTGAAGGGTATTTTTTATAAGAATGATAAAAGGGTGTGCAAACTGAAAAAGTCTTTATATGGTTTAAAACAAGCACCAAGAAAGTGGAATGAGAAACTTGATTCTGTGTTAAAAGAAAATGGTTTTTGTCAAAGTAAAAGTGATTTTTCTTTGTTCACTAAAACTGATAAAGATGTGTTTCTTGTTTTACTGGTATATGTGGATGATATAGTCATTACTGGTAATAATGTTGATGAGATCAATAAGGTTAAAGATTTTCTAAGAACAAAGTTTCTTATTAAGGACTTGGGAAAGTTAAAATATTTTCTGGGTATAGAAGTTTTAGAAGATAATACTGGATTGTGTCTTGCTCAAAGGAAATATTGTCTAGAAGTTCTTGCTAAGTTTGGTATGCTAGCTTGTAAGCCAAGTAAAACACCAATTGAATCAGTGAATGTTTCTGATAAAAATAAGCAGAAAAATAAAATTAAAGATGAGCCTTTATCTGGTGTGAACAATTATCAAAAGCTTGTTGGAAAACTCATTTACCTAACATTGACTAGGCCTGACTTGTCTTATGCTGTACATTGCTTAAGTCAAGTGATGCATAGTCCAATGCAGTCTCACTTAAAACTTGCTTTTAGAGTCTTAAGATATCTTAAAGAATCACCAGGTAAAGGGATCTCATTTAGGAAAAGTGGTAATTGTGATATGAAAGTTTTTGTTGATTCTGACTGGGCAAAATGCAAAATTACTAGAAAGTCAAGAATCGGTTTTGTTGCTTTTCGGGAAATAATCTTGTTTCTCGAAAAGCAAGAAACAATATGTGTTGGTAAAGATCCTCTCACTGAGGCAGAGTTCAAGGCTATGTGTAATGTTACTTGTGAGATTATGTGGATCTTAAAATTTTGCAAAGATCTTAAGTTGCAGGTTGATGTTCCTGTGGAGATGTATTGTGATAATAGTAGTGCAATGCAAATTGCAAAGAAACCCTGTTCTTCATGAAAGATCAAAGCATTTTGAAATTGACTTGTTTTTTATAAGTGAAAAAATTGTTGAAGGCATTATTAAAACTATCAAAGTTAAATCTGAATATAATATTGCTGACATTTTTACAAAAGGGTTGAGTGTGATTGAGCACAGAAAATTCTGTGATATGTTGAAGCTTAAGGATTTCTATAAGCCTTAGCTTAAGGGGGAATGTTGAAAGATAAGCTAAGTGTCATTAGCCTATTCTTGGTTTGTTTGTTAAATGTGTGCAGGTTTATTAATAACAAGAAGAGGATAGTTCAAGGGGCTAAAGTATCAAGTCTGGAAGATGAAGGGTGCTGATAGCTTAAGCTGGATCTTGGAAGTCAAGTATTTGGTCAAGGCTATAAAAGATCGTTTTCTTCTCATTATTTCATTGAGTCTTATTAGTTATCTGTGTGTGCGTTTCTCACAGCTTGATTCATTAGCAGTTAGTTAGTTTTTGTATTCAGAATCTTTAAAACTCTTTGTATTGTAAAACGCTATATGAAGTATCAACCATAAGGGGTGGTTGGTTGGATTGATACTCATAATTTTAGTTTTGTATAAATTGATTTTGTGTTTGATCATCACTTTGTATAGTTTTAACAAGTTCTCTTCTTTTTCTTATTACTTTCTCAAAAGGCTCCATATGCAAAATGTCACAAAGTAGATCTATTCAAATTCCATACTTATCAAGTTATCAGTTCTTTTTAGGAAGTGCCGGTACCGGCCGGTTTTGAACCTGAACCATCTCGAAAACCAAAAAATGAATTTCTAGGTAACGAGAACCAAACCGCAGTTCCAGTATTCAGTTTGATTCTAGTCTGTATGTATTGTTTGAATCCTCTGTTCTTTAGATCGTCTGTTCTTTTTACAACCCTAATCACAAGTGCGCGCATTGACATTGATAATCTACGCAAAGGTTTATCATTCTAGTGTCTACACCGAATCCTGATCGAACTATTAATACATATTTGTTGCCGAATATTTATAATTTTATATAGAACATCAACTCTATTGTCACTAAAGAATCTACCATGTAAATTTAGGGTAAATATTATGCAAGTTATAAAAGATTGTAAATATATTTTTATTATTTCATATAACGTAACTATCATGGGTGTACTTCATCTTTTATGACATTAGATCATTCCCAACAATAACACCATAACATCAATAACACCGTCCACGTCAGCGCCACATCAGCTTTAACATTTCACCTTAGCATCCCCAAAAAACACCCACAACAATAACATTCACAAGTTAAACTTTAACACTCCAACAATTTACAAAAACAACCCCTCATTTAGGGGCATAAATGAAAAAAAAAAAAAAAAAAAAAAAAACGAAGCAAATATCGGGCGTTATATAGGTAACGTGCAGGGACTAAAGGCGTTACGCTTTCGTGCCTCCAAGAGTGTAACGCCAATAACGGCGTTATTGAGACAAAAAACGGCGTTATGCCATTATGGTTGAACATGCTCTTATAGGATTGTGAATTGACTTTGAAAACATCTAAAGATCAACAAAAGAAATTATGAGTGCACTTCATCTTTTATGACATTATAGAGTGTGAAAACTTGACTTTAAAAACATCTAAGATCAACAAAACCTAATTAGTTCTTATTGTAATTTTTAAAAGCGGTCAATATTGTTTATTTTTAGAACGGTTTTTTAACTTGTGACATAGGGGCACAAGTTAAGCACACCATAAGTATACAGGGGCTCACGAAAAAGTACATGAGGATCCACATAAAAGTACAGACAAATGTACTTTTATGTGGGTCCCTGTATACTTTTGATGTACTTATGATATAATTAACTTGTGTCCCTAAAACACAAATTAGAAAAACCCATTCTTAGAAAAGGAGGGGACAAAATGAATTCAATGAAGATTCTTTCATCATGAGCTCTAATTTAAGTGGTGCCTTCCATGAAATACTTTTATAAAATAAATTAAATTATGTTGCTTTGGTACTGTAATAAAATATTTTAGAAAAATGATTATTAGACCTACTAATCATGCCTACAAATGAACCTAATGATTTGATTGGTTGATTTAAAAAATTGATTGGTGAGAATTTAGAGAGAGAAAGTACTTAATGCAATTGTACAAGTGATTTATGCATTAGGTATATATTTAGGCTTGTGTTGTAGGTCAAAATAGCATAACTCAATATTTTAATTAGAATCTAATGCGATAATGTCAAAGTGCATGCTACTTTTCTTGTTATGGAAATCCTATTTTTTGTAACAAGTTTGCTTTCTTAATTTCTATAATTAAAATTTAAATATGAAACATTTAACAGCTAATTTATGATTCATTTTTGATATATGCCTAAATATATCGTTAGACATAAAATATACTCCACAGTATACACATGCACAACTATGGTTTTAAAAAACTCGCAAAGGTCCCGCAGAGGCTTCGCAAAGGTATGAGACTTGATCATATCGTCACGCCATGCCGTCACGTCGTCTTATGTCACGTACTTTTGTAAACTCGACATATATGAAATATGATATAAATATATAAATATTTTCATATTTTGTGCCACCTTATGTCACGCCTTATAAACGCAAAAGTTTCGCCTTGACCACAAAGACGTGAGGCTTGGTCATGCCGTCACGCCACGCCTCGCGCTATTTATAACCTTGTGCACAATACATTACCTTTTTTCCTTACACAACCATGCAAACGACCAACTTCTAACCCCGCAGAGAGGAGAGGGGGGAGGTATAGCCCCAAGATTACCTAAAATAGCTAATAACACTTTTTATAATAAACTAATAATAAAACGGGACACATAAATATATGTTGCCTTTCCTTAGGTTCTTTCCTCTTTAATTGTTTTGTTGAGGAGGTGAGATGCCTTTTCTTGTCGTATTTTGTTATCGTTTTTAGTTTCGTAATATATGTTGCCTTTCTAAAAAAGAAAAGAATAAAACGGGGCACATAAATTTTAAGATTAGCTCGTATGTATTAATGGATAGATATGTTCAACGGTAAAGAATTTTCTTGTTAAATGAGTTATATAATTAATAGAACCGTCAGCACTGAAATCATAAATTAGTGAGCTTAGTTAAACCCACACGGCTTTATGTAGCTTCGCCTCTATGTTAATCCTGCACTTGAAAATGCATTGTTACTCTCATCTTAGGGGATGGCAACCATGCCTAACAAAAATTTTCATACCTAATCATCCATCAATAATATCCTTCCATCTCATCTCATACCTATATCATACCTAACAATAGATTTTTAGTGGCAACCATGCCTAACCAATACCTCATCTATCACCCACCAATAATAACCATGCCTAATTAATGCAACGAATACATTTTGCTTCCACAAGATCCATGTAGAATCGGTAATGTATACCGATTTAGCACCATTTGATGCCACACCGATCCATGCCAATTTGGTGGCGATGATGATACCAATCGGTATCATTCATGCTTAATGCATGCCGACTACGGTTGCCACCCCTTATTATGTCTTTTTCCATATCATTCTAACCACATAAGACTAAGTGTAATGGTGAACACATATTATTGTAATCATTATTACAACATCAACGTTAATTAAACTTTCTCGATCACAAATTTAGTGTAATAAGACGATCGCGCTTACTACAAAAGCATACACCTCACATAAACCATTTAATAAAAACACCCCCCCCCCCCAAAAAAAAACTCACACGACTTGATCGTGTAGTCGATCGAGTCCTTTTTTTGGCTTAAAAGATGTGTCGGATGGAGAGGCCATAGTGGGAGAGAACACATCTATCGTTGGGGTGACCGAGGATACCACCATCCATGGTCTAAGAAGTTGACTCGTGTATTTCAATTATTTTCATCCTTTCCAATTTTTCTTTTTCCATATATAGGTAAAAAGATAAATATGAATAAAAATAACCATTTTTCTAGGGGCATTTAAATATACCCACGACGAAACTTCAATAATTACATATTTTCTCAAATCATGCTTTAATAGCATTGTACATCATAAAAACTTATATTTTAAAAAAATATGTAATTTTTGAAGTTTCTTTGGTATATATGAAATTCGTTTCATTTTTCTACAAGAAATCATAGTAGCTAAAATGATAAGTACGAAAACTGTAGAAATATTTAATCTTATCCCAAATGTTAACATTAACTTCTCATACTTACCTAATAAAATATTCAAATTAGTCATAGATGATATAGCCTTTAAACAACAAGAAAATAGATTAGTACTATACTTACTATTTTTCATAAGATAATCACATATACAACTATTAATGCACAACTTACAACTCCCCAAGATCGACATCTGTCGTCGGCATCAAATATCTTGAAAATTTTAATTACCAAAATACCCTTCAAAACCCCACCCCACAATTGCTGTCTTTGTCGGCAATATTGATTCTTTCTCCTATAAACCCTTTTCCAAATCTCCAAGATTTCTCACTTAATTTAATTATATCCCCAATTCTTGATTTGTACGGTTAGTATTTCATCTTTGTATCCAAAATTAGGGTTTGCAAAATTGTTTATAAATTTGGGTTTTTTTTTGTTGTTTGATCATCTGGGTGTTGTTGATTTGAGCTAATTAGTACTGGGTGTTCGTTAGTTTTTGATCTTGAGTGTTGATTTTTGGTGGGTTGATTTTGTCTGTTTTTAGGGTTCTTGGATTAGGGTTTTTGTAATTTGAGGGTGGATTTTATCTGGGTGTTGTTATATTTGGATTTTAAGTATTGGGTTTGCTTAAAGTTGTGATCTTGACTGTTAATATTTGGTGGGCTGATTTAAGGGTTATTTTCATTTGGGTGTTGATAATTTTGGTTTTTAAGTATTGGGTTTTCGTAAAGTTGTGATCTTGATGATTTTGGTGGGTTGAATTAGGTTCCTGTTTTGATAAAAATGAGTTATTTTGCTGTTTAGTACTTTTGTGAGTATAAGATTATAGTTATTTGATATGTCCGAAATGGGGTTTCTTTAGCGTTGGTTAAAGGTTGATTAAGTTCAAGATTTTGTGAGCTAAAGTACTCGGTTTAGGAGATTTGTGATATGGGATCATCAGGTTTCTTTTCGATATGTTTAATCCACTCTTTAGTGACTTTGAGTTGTGGAGCACTAATGATGTTCTATAGCCATGAGGTGTTTGCGTTTAGTCATGGGAATGAAATTGCGGTTAAGTTGTCGGGATCAACGCCCCATGATCAGTTATTGATCCAGACGTCTGATTCGTTCTCTGGGTTGTTGCTGTTTGCTATTGGGATTTTGTTGTTTATGGTGGCGTTTGTGAAAGACAGGGACTTTCAGAGTTTTTTCGCGAAAGGGTGTGTGCTTTTGCACATTGCGATGGCTGTTTGGAGGATTTACTTTGAGAGGAAGCTCGAATTGCTTGGTCGAGATTGGATAAGGCTGGTTGTTGGTGATTTTGTTTTGGCACTTTCGTGGGTGCTGTTTCTTGTGTACAGTTGGAGAGAAAAATATGATTAGTGAAATGCTCAATCGATTGAAGATTCGTTCTTCAGTTGGCTCATGACCCGTTCTTGAGTTGGGTCTTAACCCGTCCTTGAGTTGGTTAAGGACTTGTTCTTAAGTTGGTGAAAAATCTGTCCCTGAATTGGTTAAGGACTTGGTCAAAGACCTGTTCTTGAATTGGTTAAATACTCGTTCCTGATTCTTGCATCGATAACGCAGCTTGCGCCATTGTCTGTGGCGACTTTCGAAGAAATGGCTTCCAGTAATGGAGGTTGTGAAGGTTCTTTTCTTTTTGTTTGATTTGTAGGAAGCTAGGAGCATATATTTTCTTGATTGTGATTAGTAATTGCTTTTTCTTTTCTTTTCGTTTTCATGTTTATATAAAGAAAAAGTTTGATCATGTTGCCTTCATTTGTTCGTCCGATGTAAAACTTGCAATGTCTGGATATAAATATGAAATTTCTTGATTGTTGAACTTGTTTCGTTGTGCTTTCACCTATGTTATTGAATCTACTAGTGTTTTGACTATATCAGTTACATGGTCAATTGAGTGGCCTTCACATTTTTATCTTGATTTTGCTTTGTTTGTGCATCCACCATTGCCTTCTCGCTGTGGTTTGCGAATGGTCATATTGGAGTAGCTTTGTTTTCGTTGGTCTATACTATTTGATGACACTCCTATCACCCACAAAATATACTAACACTATTTTTCGTTTTTATCAAATATGCAATGTTCTATTTGAGCAATAATTTGGTTGTTGTTGATAAACATGTTGTTACCAAGTGTTTGAGATAATAGCTATAGTAATAGATACCACTCCTGCTGTCCACAAAATGTAACCTACTACTTCCGTTTGTACTGAAAATGCAATATTGGTTATTTGAGTAATATTTGGTTTAACGTATAGAGGTTTTGGGTTCGAGGTCTCATATCATGTTTTTCCGAGAAGTTTATGTGATTCACCTCACACCATAATGGTATCTGGACTGGTGTGGTGGTGGGGCCTAGAGGATGTGCTTCACTTTAATTGTTTGAGATAATGATGTTGGTCCATGCCTCTGATCGGTACATGATCTTGAATTCACTACTGATATCTTGAATATTCAATGCATGCATTTAGTCCAATCTGAGTAGGCACATGACATTCGCTAACTTCACGTGTAGCGTAGTGATTTACAGAGAATAATGATGATCTGATTTTAGTTTCGTTTGATCCTAATCCTTATACTACTATCTTCTAGTACAGTAGTTAATCACAGTATTAGACGTTTTTTTGTACCAAGATTTTGTCTTAAATAACATAGCGATGCTTTTGGCTGGAGTATTTAGAAAGGATCATATAACATAAAGTTTGGCTGTAAATGAATTGCTGTAAAGAGCCAAGTTGCGCTTTTGACTCGAGTATTTTTGCACTAAGATTTGCAAACCAATCAACCCTTTTGAACCTATTAAAAAACCTTAAATGACACTTGAAATCGCATTGACGAAACTGAAATGATGAAATTTACATTTTAACTTTCAAACCGTGAAACATCTTTGCTTGCTTCTATACCCCGTGAGAAACTACCCAAATTGTTGATAACATGATAAATCCCGACTTGTGCTAATAAAAGTACAAAGCATTTTAGTCTAATTTAATACGGCAATGTGGCTGAAGTTAATTTCACATGAAAACTGAGTAAAATTACAGTTTGGCTTGCTTGATCTTGTACTGTACTATTTCCTCTTTTTGTATGGCTGTTACTGCAACACCTTATTCATGTCTTTGGCTCTTAAAAGCTTTTAAAGTATTCTAGTTTAATTGATTCTGATAATGCATCTTTGCATTTTAGCTTGTATTAACGATAACGATTGTTTTGTCAAAGCTAGTTCGCGTTGTTGCAATTGTCATATTTCAACATCTAAAACGTTTCAAGTTAGTGGTCCTTATGTTGACAAAATGCATTTTTTTGTTGTGTTTTGGACGTCCACAAAAATTATGTCTTGCTTTTTCGTAAATAAATCCAAGGTTTATTTATACCGATTCAACAACTTTTTGAAACATGTCGATGAATGGTTCATGTCTTTATAAATTTGGTTCACTGCGTATGATCACCAGGTTAAAGATTATGTATATCGCAATATGACTATATAGTGCCAGCAAGTGTTTGTTTTCATACGGATCTTGAGTAATGTTTTGCGACGGGAATTGCTGTCACTTGCATAACTATTTTTCAAACATCTGATTACATAACTTTACTTAATGGATATATTAAACAAAACTAGCTGAAGATTATAAAATATGAAATTGAAGTTTTTATTTTCAAATATGTATGACAACTAGCTCGAGCTAAAATTCATAATTGTCAAAAGACTAAAAGAGAAAAACAAAATAATTCAAATATGTTTGGAGGAGAGCTTATAACAATTTGGGGTTATAAGGCTACCCACAGTGAGGTAGTCGTCGAGGGATTTGATTGATTGGGCGATCGATCGCCCAACTATGGGCTATTGATCGATGTTCGTTGTGGGCTATCGATCGCATGCTTTATTTTTATTTTTTTTTAATTTTTTTTTCGGTCGAGAGCAAGACTACGCGAGACTACCATATTCACTTCTATTTTTTGACCGTTTTGGGAGTGTTTAGGATTTAAAAAAAAAAAAAAAAAAAAACTTTTTCACACTATAAATTACACACTCATTTCACACATTCAAACTACAAATCTCTCTATACACATTCACACATAATCTTTGAAATGTCTTTCGAGCTATTTTTTGCCACTTCATCTTCGGACGATGATGATGAAGTGACTAGCGAACATGTGATTTTTACGGAAGCCTGTTGGGATGCTTTTCAAGTGTTAAAGCCAAAAATCAAATGAAACCAAGTTGACAGGGATCATTACGGTGCTCATAATCGTTTAGTGACGGCTTGCTTCTCCGAACACCCGGTGTATGACGAAGAAACATTCAAAACGCGTTTCCTAATGAGCCGAAACCTATTCATACGAATTGTCCGAGACATTGCTGATCATTCCCCTTACTTTCAGCAAACTCCTGATTTTGTGATGTAATCATGGAGTTATATGGTGAAGAGTTTTTGCGAAAGCCAACATATACTGACATTGGAAAACTCTATGCCCATCACTACGCACAACATGGGTTTCCTGTGATGTTAGGAAGCATTGATTGTACATATTGGCTGTGGGAGAATTGCCCACAAGCTTATAGAGCTCAATTTGCTAGAGGTGATCATGGACCAGATCTATTTATTTTATTGAAAGCGATCGCCTCCCAAGATTTATGGATTTGGCATGCGTTCTTTGCTGTCGCCAGGATGAACGACATAAATGTTTTAAAACAATCGCCTCTTTTCAATGATCTCAAAGCGGGGAGAGCACCGGATGTAGAATTCGTTGCTAACGACATGAATTATAAACAGGGAGATTATCTTGCTGATGGGATATATCCGGAATAGGGGTGTAACCGAGCCGAGCCAAGCCCGAGGGGCTCGGCTCGAACTCGGCTCGAAAAAAAAAACTAGGCTCAAGCTCGACTCGATAGCTCGTCAAGCTTTAACCATCTAGGCTTGAGCTCGGCTCGATTCAGTTTCGAGCAAAGCTCGAGCTTTGCTTGAAAAGCTCAAATATATGTATATGAATACATGATTACACATTTGCACCCCTATTCCAACTCCCCAGGTTGATTAGAAGTTGAGACTTGAGACTCGAAAAGAAGAACAAATACAATACAGTACCCAATGAATAAAATCATATAAAAACCCTAGAAAAGGGACATACATCTGAACCAATGAATCATATCTAACTTGGACAAAATGAGACTAAATTGTCACGTGATGCCACACATTCAAGAGTCAAGAGTCAAAAGTCAAGAAGATGAAACAAGTCTAATGTGACAACTCGTAATTTCAGGTCATTTCTCAAATATACTATTCACTGGTTACTATTCATCATTTTTCGTAAACTAGGTTTACGAGTATCAAATACGCGTAACCTTGAGGGTTAAGCTGCGTATTCATGGAATATCATCAAGGACATTTCATACAGACTAGATTTAGTCTACATATCATCAATAACATCATTTCATATCGGTTCATGCATGGATTTGCATTTTTCATTAAACGTTTATTTTCCTATTAAATAAACGCTATCGCATAAACATTATTTTGAAACATTGGATCCGACACTTCCAAAAATTATTCGATATATTTTTATATCAGTAACCACCTGTAAATTTCACCTTATATTAAATTAATATAATATTCTAATGAAAAATACTTATTCATTTCTACGCCTAATGTTTTTAAAGATTAAACGTTATCATCGAGACAACCAACTAATGTGACATAAATTTTCATAAGGTAAAATGACTATTTTACCCTTTGACTTTTGACTATTTGACTTTTACCGTAATGTAAAATCAAATATTGTAATCGGTAGTTAACCGGTAACTTCACAAATTGATTAATTCACTCTATACTGAATTATTATTCTCTCTAGACATTTTTACTCACCTCCATCTATTTAACGAGTGGTTCTAATGTTATTCCTGCACCGACACAACATTAATACTCCCTCCGTCTCGAAATAATTGCCCATATTTCTGGGTGTCTCAAAATAATTGTCCACCTTCTATTTTAGGTAATAAAAAGAGAATTTAGTGGAAGAATATTCTATTTGAGTGGTTGAAATTTGTAGGGGTCCCACTTTTATTAAACTATGTGCTTCTTGTCTCCTGACAATAATTTTGAGACGGAGGGAGTAATAGTTTAAATTCGATAATCATTATGCGGAATCAATAATTTCATTTCTATATTACTGATATAAAAATGCTTCCAAAGATATATTTCTCGCAATTATCAAAGTGAGGTACCGCGTTTATATTTTAGCTCAACGGGACACGGAGTACACGTATACTAATAAAACAAACCGCCTTATCCCTACACCGCCTATACTACCTTTATATAAAAATCCTGATAATATCTTATCTTCCTCACCCTCTCTCAATATCACCTTACCCACTTCTTCACTACTTTCCCTCTCCTTGCTAACCGACCACCACCACCGCCTCTGCCACTGTCTCGGCACCACACCATCACGAGCCACCACTTCCATCAGCTTGTACCTCAGCTACTCTCAATCTTTGGGTATGTCGAAACACCCATTCACTGTTGTTAATCTTTTGTTTAACGCCATATACAAACTGATTTATAATGATTTCGTGGAATTAAAACAAGCTTAAAGACATTTTTAAGAAGGTATTCGTGTGGTAAGGATTAACAAATGGTGTTTGTTTAATTGATTTGGGTCTCGGGTCGGATGTCAACCTGTGTAAGGTTTCGAATCAGTCAACCCGCTTGGGTTTGGGTTGACCCGTATGATTACAGTGGTTATGGATTGCCTATGGTTAGATTTCTTTTAATTTAGCTTATAAAATTATGTGTGATAAACTTGATTTAAGGGTGGTGTTTACTTTTTTTGATCCGGGTCGAGTATTGAACCCGTTTGGGTTACGAGTCAAGACCAGAGAAGGTCACGAACCATTTAGAGTTGCTTTTCACTGTAATCTTGATGTTATTTTGTTTGTTGTTGTGTCGAACGGGTGCGTTTGTTTTTGAGTATCACAGCCCACCTCAAGAGGGTGCGCTTGGTTTGGTCTGCCGTTGGTGAAAACAGCCCAACCAGGGTGCGTCTGGCTTGTATGCAGCCCACCCCGAAGGGGTGTTTATCCTTGTGTCACCAACCCAAGAGGATGTGTATGTTAAGCTGTACCAGGTGGTGTTCGGCTCGGGTTGAATAACCACAGCCACCCCGAAGGGTGTGTTTGATTATGTTGGCAAAACCGAACCCAAAGGGTGTTTGTTCGTGTACCCGGTTAGTCAAGAAACCCGTAAGGTTTGGTTCGATTTAACTCACAACAACACAAGGAGTGTTGTTTGTTCGAAGCTTATTTATGTGGCTTATTTATGTTTCGTTTATTATCAAGTTCTGGTATCGAATTGGAGTTGGATTATCAGTTTTAGCCTTGGTAGTGTTAGTGTATGTCTTGACTGCAAAAGAATACCCACATAGGGTGTGTTTATGGTCTTGGTTTCCAACAGCCGCGTAAAGGGTACGCATGGGTTGTTTTGTTGAAGGGTTCAGCAGCCCCAATAAAGGTTGTTTGGCTCGGTACATGACAGCCTGAAGGTTCGGGGTGTCGTTGACGTTTGTTGTCTTCGGTCCAAGAGAAAACCCCAAAGGGGTGCGTATTTGTTTGTTTGGCTCGAGTTGGTTACCACAGCCGCACCTTCGGGTGTTAGGCTTGTGGCTTGTTAACTCACCAACGCGGCCCAAGCTCGGGTCCGCTTGGTTGTGTCGTTCGCAGCCCACACCACAACCCAACTGGGGTGTTTGGTTTAGATTGTTTGATTTGCGGTTTTTGTTTATTCCTTTTAGTTTATTCTATAAGCTTATAGCTTATTTAGTATTTTTAAGCTCGTATATGCTTATTTTAATTAGCTGCTTATCAGCTTATACAGGTGAATATAACTCTTAAGTCTTATAACTTTGGGTATGAACCAATTGGTGAAATTGTTATAACTATATTGGGCCATGTATGGTTAAACTTATATTATCACGAACATTGTATCTAATATTGAACTAAACATGTATGTTATAATTGGCTTATATTATAACGATTATCGGACTAAGTATACATTGAACTATCGGATACAAAATATAACGGACATTTGGACTATATTTTTGGACATATTAGACTCATGACGGACTTAATATATATTAGACTCATGACGGACTTAATATATCGGACATAATGGACTTGGACTTATTATTTTGGACTATTCCTTAACGGATTATCGTTGGACTATTTATATTAGACAACACTTTAACGAAACTAGTATTGCGCTGTGAAGCTCGATAACTATTCACACTTTCAATCCGTTGAGTTGTTTAAACTTATTGTTGAGACGTGTTTTGAATAACGAAAAATATATTTTTATTAAATATAAGAAAATATATTTTTATTAAATATAAGACTTTCTCTCTTTACTCTATATATTAGAAGTTATGTTTTTATTTTAAAACATACATTGTTTGGGGATATTAGGAAAATACCCTAAACTTAACTCTACTTACCTTTCGACTTACTTGCTATTTGATCCCTATATGTTTATTTTCTTTTATACATGTTATATGTTTTATACCTTGATGTGTGTTTTCGAGTCTAGATCTTCAAACCACCACACGAATGATGAAACTAAACATTTTACAAATATTGATACGAATCTTCCACGAAAACTAAAATGTATTATCTTATGAAACTTATACGCATCAAATACTATTCGTGTGTCCTATTTTGAGACAAGCTTATATTCATTAGGATATGCCGATTCTGTATTGTGGCGCTATATACTTTTATATTGTTCTACATACTCTTTAACACCGTTGCATTACTTATGTCACTACACTCTAAGGTGAGTTTTCATAGCCCCCATTTATTCAAGTTTTTACTTTATTTCAAACCTACGGGGGAGAATACATTGCACATCAGTTTTATTACGATACCAAGTATATCAAATTCATTACATTGCTTAAGTTACTTCATTGCCAATTGAATGTCCCCATATCATAAATCATGAACCGTTAATTACTACGGGTAATGGTGAGTGGATAGATCTATCGAGTGACTCCTCCATCCGGGTTGGTGGTTCCAACTGGTCAAACGGATGCATTTCATTTAATATCATTAATTGATTTGTTTGGCAAAACACTCTGTTGGGCGAACATCATCGGCCGATTGTCATGTGCTTATAGAAATTGTAACATTTTATGTGACATTTTTGTCATACATGGCCTATACTTGTGGTAGTCGTATAAAACGTTTTACATGAACTCTATGAACTCACTCAACCTTTGTGTTGACACTTTTAGCAATGTATTTTCAGGTAACTAAGACATTCACTTTATGGCATGCATGTGGACATATCATAGAGTCGCGGTGACGACGCGTCTCACATGAGATTTATATACTTTAAAACATCGTTTGACTTGTACCAAACTTATTTTCCGCACAAGTTGATTTTCATTTGGGACCTATCTTTGTAACTCTCAATGTTTTTAATATATCAAACGATGTTCTTTTCAAACGACACTTTAGGTCGTTCAATATAACTGTGATTGTGGTGCTATGACAGTCATCCCCCAGGAATTCCATTCCGCTTTAAAACAGGTAATTTGGGGGTGTGACATCTAACATTAAAATGAAACATAATCAGTAAATACTAGTTAAGGTTCAAATGTCTAAAATAGTTCAACAAAATATTATTCGCGATACGTCATAAGCTTCATAGATCTTGAATACTTGAGCAAAATGATTTCCATAACTTGAATACTTATTTATAATTAGGTTAATATTCAAATTAACCCTTATTTACTTAAAGCTCGAAAAAGCTCGATAAAAGCTCGAGCCGAGCCTACAAAAGCTCGAGCTCGACTCATTATATGTTTCGAGCCAATATATTGGGCTTGAGCTCGGCTTGAGCTCGATAAAATCTCGACTCGATCGAGCCAAGCTTGAGCTCGAGCTCGAGTTGCTTGATAAAAGCTTGGCTTGTTTGCGCCCCTGATCCGGAATGGTCCGTCATTATGAAGTCCATACAAAATCCAAGGACGAATGATAACAAACGAATATTTTATAAGACGAAGCACGAAGAAACAAGGAAAGATGTGGAACGAGCTTTTGGTGTACTAAAGAAGAAGTGGCTTATGATTAAACATCCAGCTAGAAGGTTGGACAGAAATCGCCTATCGGGTATAATGTACACGTGCATCATATTACTTAATATGATAATTCAGGACAAAGGGCGTGCGATATCTCCCACATGTTTTCGAGGTGAGCAGCATCGTGACCATGATCCCGTAAGAACGCATGAAGAATCGCTAAAAGTTACTCGTAAAATAGTTAACAGAACAACCCATCTTAGCTTAAAAGTCGATTCAGTAGACGATATTTAGGATCGTTTCAATGATCACTAGTTTACTCCTTTTAATGTTTTCATTTTATTTGAATTTTATTGTAATGTTTTAATTATTAATGAACTTTTAGTTTATGTTTCAAAAATGTTAAAAAAAATGGATGATGGTCGCCCTTACTGTGGCAAAAAATCGTCGGGTAGTCGCCAAAGAGAAAGCTGATGTGGCAGATAAAATGGTAGTCGTTGGTAGTCATGACTGTGGGTAGCCTAATATCCTTATATGTCATAACACATTCAACACAGACAAAACATTTTGGCGAAACATAAATAAATGTAAAAGTTGCAGCCTCCATTCTTACAGCCTCCATGTAAAATACTAAACTGGTATGATGTGTGCTTTGTTCTCATCATTGTTGAGACATGAAAATCTTTGGGATCTCATGTAACATATGGGAGCTATTATAACTCCCCTAACTTTCAAATTTTAACCAATACATTCCACATAAAACAATGTATCATGTGGTAAATCAGCTAACAACGAAAAAATTTAAACTAGGTAAACAAAGATGAGGCTTGGTCTTTCAACACAACGCTCAGCCTGTTTCATTATGTTCTATAACTGTTTCATTGATGTTCTATAACAAAACAACCTGGTTCTATAACCCACGCCCAGGCCACGCCTAGGCCAATCCCAGCTCCACGCCCCACCGCCACGCTATTAATGCGCGCCACGCGCCCTTAGCTTCGACCTCTCGCCCGTATAAGTAAGCCCGTAACACGCCCTCACTTCTTCGGTTTGTATCACGCCCGTGGAAATTGGTTATACACGTGTACGGTTTAAAACATATTCCGGTAGAAATCTAACGTATAACATTGAAAAGTTCATTTTCGAAAAATATATAGGCGAGGTTCATTTTCGAAATCTAACGCAGAAAGTGTTCGTTTAAGAAATTTTATCTTTATTAAATCTGAACTTTCTTTTTTATATCAGAAAATGCATTTAATTCCTATTAAATATAGCTATAAGTTACCATAATTGAATATAAATTAGAATTTAATAATTTGCGACTTTATACTTTTATATCTATACTATATAAAATGGAAAAATGGTCAAAGTGGAAAAAGTGAAAAATGTTGAAAGTTGAATGTTGAAAACATGGTCAATGGAGAGAGAAATAAATAATATAATTAATACTCCTATTAAAACACCCCATTACTTAAAAGTACAATAATTTATTCACATTGTACACCCAATTAAAAGCACATCTACCAAATTAAAAACAACCAATTGAAACCGATATCGGGTTGACCCGTTGAAACCGATACCGGTTGACCTGGAAACCGATACCGGGTTGACCGGACGCTTCAAACCCTACGGGTGACCGGTTTAATTTGACATTTTTTCGACCCAACCTATCGGTTTGACTCGGTTTAAATCGACCTGCTTTTTTATCGGAACGGTTCAACCATTTGAACCACCCGGGTGAAATCGGGTTTCAAATTTGACAAAATTATATGAGAAATTATGAAGTAGTTGTGGAACCCGTGACAATTTTTTGAAAGGAGAGACCAAGTAATTGTAGTTTTTTGTTTATTTTGCTTTGACACATGTAATTTGTCATTTGTATAATGTTATTTTAAAAATGTTGCTCTTGCACCATTTAAGGGACTAGCATATAATAAAGTCGTTTAAAAGTTAATATATATTGTATAGCCCTTTGTCCAGTGTATCAATAATTTTATGTAAGTTTATTAAAATCACAAAAATAAATAGTATTGTTATCTTTAGCGATAATTATTTGTACCTCAAACAAATAACTTTGAACAATGCATAAATATCTATACAAATTGATAGTACAAAATAATCTTATATGGTGATATCCAATTTGAAAGTTACAATTTTAAAAGCCACACACCAAATGATAAACGTTACACATGTAAAAAAAAAATAGTTATCACTGCCTAAATTACTGACAAAACAAGAAAAAGCAGTCACACACGTTGGCTATACCTCTAAACTACAATATAATATTGCCAACTATATAATACCGTTGCTTTTTATAATGCTTGAATCTATAATTACTAAAAATCTTAATAACTTAAAACAATCCTATTAGAAAATATACTCATACACTTAGATCGACTCCACATAATTTTTTTTAAAACTATATATTTATGCTGCTATGCAACCACGCACTTAATGTAGTTATTCTGAAAACGATTCTCTAATGCTACAAATACAGTTTGTTGAAAGAAACTTATGGGTCATCAGAACTTTGCAGAAAACTAGACATCGCTGCCGCTAGGCGCGGGTACTCGTCTAGTAAACTCAGATGTGTGCATATTAATTTAACTAGCTTCATAAAGCTTAAACTTTTATTAAAACGGTGCTCATGAGTAGGGGTGTTATCGGGTCGGGTTGATTCGGGTTTTCAAGTAGAAGAAAGTAACCCGACCCTATAAGGAATCGGGTTATCGGGTTCGGGTTGATATCGGGTCGGGTTATATCGGGTCGGGTTAATCGGGTTATCGGGTCACTTGGTTATTTGGCTTAATAGTATTTCATGCCTTAAGTATGCTACTGAAAGAAAATTAATGCTAGGATAATGAACATGATGATAATTTCAGTTGTATTTGATGCTAAAAACCTTTGAATCTCTCTTAGCACATTGATGACCGGTTGTTATTGATAAAAGAACAAAGACAAACTAGTCTTAAGAATAACATGTTTGTGGCTCCTATAGGCTAATTGGACATAACTAATAAATATACTCAAATATGTTGTATGTTGTAGCATCTACCATAAAAGAAATGACATGTTCATACTTCGTTATAAAGGTCATACATGCCCAGCATTAGAAATATAAGTTACATAAGTTGGCATGAGTGTTTAGAATTTCGTAATGTGCATTTGCAAATTGAACTAACATATTTAAGTTATGTGTTGTATACGTTAATAACGAAAAAGCAGCAACTATCACTAAACTTATGAAAAAAAATAACACTTGTTAATGGGCTTTTATCTAAACATGAAAGATTTATTAATATGTCATTAGATCTTATCGAGTTTATCGGGTTGACCCGATAACCCGATAAGAAATTAATTAAGACCCTAACCCGACCCTATTAGGTTATCGGGTTGACCCAATAAACCCGATAAGCTAAGTTGGACCCGAATCAACCCGACCCTATAAGGCTTTATCGAGTTCGGGTCGGGTTCGGGTCGAGTCGGGTCAACCCATTTGACACCCCTACTCATGAGAGTTTGAGCTTATAAATTAAGCTGACATAAATATAAGCTTATAAATTAATTTTGATGAGGTTTTCCTATTCTTATTAATTGAGAAACATGAGTAGTTTTTGACTCATATGTTGGGTATATCGTGACGAGTTCAAAACCTTTTCTTTTGAGTAAATTGCAAAAATCACTCTTATGATTCGTCCAAATTACATGTTTCGTCTCGACTTCTTCGAAAGTGGAAGCATCGTCTCCGTAGAAAACTTACGAGTGAAATTTTCGTTCCTAACCAAAATAAAATGACTAAAGTACCTATCCTCTCTACATTATTAAAAAAACAAAAAAAAAACAAAGATAATTTAGTCATTTCATTTTTGCCAGGGATGAAAATTACACTCTAGAGACGTTACCTGTACTTTCGAAAAGATAGGACAAAACATGCAATTTGACCAATTCATATGGACCACTTTTGCAATTTACTCCATTCTTTTTTATCCAACAAGTTTTAACTTTTAACCTTGTTCTTTTAGTCAAATATAATTTTCTGATAACACACGTGGCAGTCTCTCATTCGTGGGAAGTTTCTAACAACAATAGTCCGCATCACACCAGATCAAGAACTCATTTTCTTGTTCTATTTCATATGCGGCTTTCAAACGCAACACGTTCCAAAATCTAACAACTCTAAACTCAAATCACCCTCTTTTTAATTCAAAATAATCCATTGCTTCAACTAAAGGTACTATTTTTAATCTCTTTTTGTATTAATTTTTACCCATTTTGTGAGATTATAGCTTGATCTTGTTAATTATAATTTGGGTTCTTTTTTAAGTGATGAAAATTGAATTAGAATTGTGGGGTTTGGTTGGTTTTTATAAGAAATGTACTATTTATTTGTTTCTTGATGTGTAGGATGTATAATTTAGGGTTTTTCTAGGGTTTAAGGGGTTTTTTTTTTTTTTTTTCTTCTGGAATTTATAGAAATTTTCTTGTATTTTTATGTTTATCAAATACCCTTTTTGTTAAAATGATTAATTTGTTAAAAATGTGTAGTATGCAGATTGGGGTTTTTCTAGGGTTTAAGGTTTTCTATTTGTGTACTTTTATGTTTATCGAAAACCCTTTTTGTAAAAATGATTAATTTTTTAAAAAAATGTTGAATTTATGCATAAAAGGGTTAAAGTTCCCTGTTGGCAGGGATTCTGCTTATAAATAAGCTGATAAGCAGAAAAGCAGAAAAGCAGAAAAGATAAGCAATTCCAAACAACCTCTAAGGTTTTGATTTTCCTTATTTTGTGCGATTTTAGCTTGAGTTGGTTATTTATGATTAGATAGACTTTTATTCGTTTCCGTCATTTTGAATGCAAGATTTAATCTTTTAGAAATTATACTTTGTCGTATAATATAAAGTGTTAGATGATTGGTTATAATGACCCAAACCGGATACAAAGCTATCTTTCAATGGCTTGAAGTCATAAAACAAAATACAATAGCTAAAATGACAATTGTAATTTCATGCTGATCTTTGTAAATTCGAGAGGAACGTGCACTTAGCTAAGTATTTGGTCTTGAATATATTATGTAATTGTATGATGTGATTAGTTATAGGTTTTTCATATTAGGAATACGATTTTGTGAGGTGTTGTGAGCTATATGAGTACGTCAAACTTGTGAATAAGATTAAAAAAACAGCGTGAGTATAGCTTCATGAAGTTGGTCTATATATCTGTACTCTGTAGTATGACTTACGGTGATATAAGTAATGTGCGTTATTTGTAGTTAGTATCATGAGTTAATAACCGTACATAGATAAGTGATGAAGAAATGAACTGTTAAATGCTTTGTGAATTTTGATCTGTTGTTAGGGGGTGTTTGGAATTGCATATGTAAGCGATTATCAACTTATTTTTTGAGCAAACAAGAAATGCGAGTGTTTGGATTAAACTACTTCTTCTATGCTTAATTTAGAGTAAATAAGTACTAAAAAATAAGCAGGTTTATCAGCTTCAGATTAGCAATCCCAAACACTTATTTTAAACTGCTTAAATACCAACCTGCTTAGTTTAAAGTGCTTATCTAGTTTAGAATAATCAGATAGGTGGTTTTAACAAACAACTAAAAATGGTCATCATCAGTATGTTTATAGTGCTACGAGTTCTGTCTAGTAATTTTATCTTGTTTATTTGAAACATTTAATTTTAAGGAGATTGTTTTAAGTTTCTTCTAGGCTATGTAATCACGTATTTCAAACTTTCAGGCACTTGTAATCATGAGTGGTTTACAGACCCAAGACTTATCTTCCGCCTTAGGATTAACCAAAGCGTCAACAGACCAAACACCAGCTGTAACAGCATCATCCGAAACAAAGCCGAAAAAGAAAATCTGTTGTGCGTGTCCCGACACTAAGAAGCTGAGGGATGAATGCGTTGTGGAGCATGGTGAATCGGCTTGCTCAAAATGGATTGAAGCTCATCGTTTATGCCTTCGTTCTGAGGGCTTCAATGTATGATTATCGAAAGGAGTGATACCCATTGACAGGAGAATATTCAGTTTTTCACTTTTTAGTTCAGGATTTACATGGACTACAGACTATTTGAGAATAAATGAATTTTGACTGATTACATTGTTGAGTTACAGAGGGCGATCCTCATTTTGATATGTTTTTAGCTGGTTTGCTTTTACATTATTGATGGGATCTCAATAATAACAGCATGGCTCATGATTAGTGATTGTGAATTGTTATTGCAATTTCTCAATTTAGTCGCTTGTCAGGATCAGAATACTTTCTTTTGTTATCTGACTATCAAACTTTTGTGTTGTGTCTGCTTTGATTTCCTCCAAGAAACCGTGGGTAACAGTTGTAACAAAGAGGAAACATGACAATAAATTGTTAATTTATCTCAAAGAGATGTTTTTATAAGACAACGTTCTTGCTTAAATGATTGCATCTGCAGATGGTGCAGCTGCAGCACTTACCACTTGCACTTGTTATCAATGTCAGCAGCTAGAACCCAACGTAATTATGGAGCTTCAAAAAGGAACAAATTGAAGCTCAGCGATAGCAGAAGATTGCGGTTAAGTTTTTCATAGATGAGTATCTGTCTGATGCCACCATATACCTGGGCTAAATACAATCAAAATAGTTGCAATAGTTAGAAATAGGCTATGTTTATGATATGTGCTTGTGTCGTCCTTGTAGGGAGGTCTGGTGTGTATGGGTGTGTGTGTGCGCGCGCCCGTGTGTGGTGTTAGAAAATTTTCAAGTTTAATTTGATTTACAATTCCATGTTTCTATGGGAAACAAAAAGCTTAACTTATTTTATATCATTTGGGCATGAAACAACACCAAGATGTTTTTTAGTATTTTTTGTATGGAGTACTATATACATGAATATTTGACTCTGATGTCACCATATTTGAGTTCAAAAAAGCTAGTTGCGCCAGCTTTAGAAAAGAACAATAGATGCCTTTGTGAAGACGGGGTGTGTGTGTGCGTGTTTTGAGAACAACATAAGTCTAATGATAACAACAACAGCAACAACAACAACAACAACAACAACAAACCCAATCCCGCCGAGGCGGGGTATGGGGGAGATAAAATGTAGACAGATCCTACCCCGCAGGGATAAACCCCGTGAGTAGAGGCGCGCTGCACTTGAAGCGGTTAGAAAGAAAAGATAGCAGCAGACAGTAAACAACAAGCACAAGCAGGAAATAAGTCTAATGATAGCAACTAGAATATATACATAGACGAGCGTTCTGAAGGTTTTTAAAGATTTTCAAGCTTTTATTTACATTGATGCGTTTACTTTGTTGCCTATAGATGGTAGGAAGTGTCATTCATAAAGTTGGGAACTTGATTACTGATTTTATGTGTGTAATATGCTGTAAATTTTTGCATCATATGACAGCTTTGTGTACAGAATAAGGTCACACTATGTAACAAGACTAGAGTAAGTATATTTATATAACCCATGGACCATGGCCACATGTGCTTGACCAAAGTGAACAAGACTAGAGTAAGTAAATTTATATAACCACCGAAAGCAAAACAACCAAAGCAAACATTAAACAAAATTTAAACTAAGTGAACGATGCCAAATTCGTCAGTTAACTCTAAACAATACAAACATTATGAGCAAAATAGTAAGCATATAGGGTTTTGACCGAAAATTGCATATAGTTTTCTTTAAAATTGCATATCCTTAAGTAAGAACCAAGTTATTAAGCATAAAATCGTGACGATTATTAGTTTTTTTTTATGTTGTTTCGCGTTAACCCCTCATAATATCGGGGTTAGAAAAAAAAGAAAGAATTGGATTCACCTAATTTTACTCATGATCTAAATGAAGTGTTGTGCCGCATGCTTCTACGACTTGTGCATTATGGGTGTGTTGGTGCCATCATAGCCATATGAACTTTGTGCAATCAAGATGCATATAATTGTGGCATGATAAAAAGCAAAAGAGTTAATTACATAATTGGTCCTTAAGGTTTATCTGATCTTGCAAAGAATGTCTTTGTGTTTTTTTTGACGGGTCATGTCCTCGTGGTTTTGATTTATTACGGGTTTGGTCCTTTGACCAATAATTCTGTTAGCAAACCACAAGGACGATTTATGTAACTAACCAAAAAAAAAAAAAAAAATCTTTAAGAAAACGAAACGAAAAACTGTTAAAAAAAAAAAAAAACCATTTAAAAAAATATTTATTATACTTAAATTTGGGCTTATGTATAATGTAAGGGCTTAAAAAAATTGATTAAACAGTTTATATACGCTTAAAAAAATTTATACGCATTAAAAAAAAGGTTTTTTTATACGGCTTAAAATTTATTAATACTTAAAAAAACTATTTAATAAAAAAACGAAAACGTATAAAAACGTATAAGAAGTGTATAAAAATTGATAAAATAAAAACTTATAAAACATACAAAAAAGTATAAAAATAGATGAAAATAAACAAAAATCGTACAAAATACGCATTAAAAAAGTTTTTAAAAGATTAATAAATTTTTTTAACCTTCACGTTGTACATTAGCAAAAAAAAAAAAATTTAAGCCTTCACGTTGTGAGGGCCTAATTTTTTAAAATGTTTATTATACTTAAAATTTTAAGCCAAAAATTTAAGTATAATAAATTTTTTTTTAAGTGTTAATAAAAAAAATTGAGACTCTCATGTTGTACATAAGACAAAATTTAAGTATAATAATTAAAAAAAAAAGAGTTTTCTTAGGCCCTCACATTATAAATAAGCCCAAATTTAAGTATAATAAAAAAAAATTAATTTTTTTTTAGAAGTTTTTATTTTTATTTTTTAACAGTTTTTATTATTATTTTTTTACATAAATTGTCTTTGTGGTTTGCCAAAACATGTGAAAAGTCAAAAATACCCTTCAAGTTAACGGTTAACTAACAGAATTATTGGTCAAAGAACCAAACCCGTAATAAATCAAAACCACGAGGACGTGATCCGTAAAAAAAAACACAAAGACATTTTCTGCAAGATCCGATAAACCTTAAGGACGAATTATGTAATTAAAATGTTACACCTACAAACACTACCCCACCACCATCACATCACATGCAATTGTCATCTAAAATAATAATTTAATTTTAAAAGTTAGCCATCTCTTTTGAAACCTCTATTGTTTTCTTATCAAAATCCAACACATCATATAATTATAAACTATATCATCTAATAAATTAATAGCATATGCAACAAGAGTTATACCATGTGCAATCCAAATTAATTTAGTTTTGTCAAAAGAAGACACCATGAACAACCAAAGATGCTTACCTAGTCATTGCCAATAATTTCGCTGCTTGATACAACCTTTTTATGTATCGGTACAACCATTTATGCATTAGGTGTAAGCTTTGGATTCTGCATACATGATATCTTGGACACATAAAAATGGAGAAAACAAAGTAAAGATAATCTTCAATGCATAAAAAAACCTCTTTAAGGATTCGGCATACATCAAATCTTTGACACACATCTACTTAAACACAACATAACAACCATATTGATATTTTGAATATGCTTATGATTCACTCAAAGGTGCAAACTTTAATGTATCAAAGATAGAAACTACAGATTCTTTGTATATCAAATCTTTAATACTCCCATAAATTAAAGTAACAAAAAGCAAAGATCTAGATGATTCATTTAAGGTACAACCTTTAATGAATAAAGATAGAACTTGAGTAATCTTTAGTAAAAAAGCAAATCAACATGCATACTGACATCATTAATGTCTATGATTCACCAAAGGTACAACTTCTAATGCATGAAGATATAATTTAAGGATTCTTTATACAAGAAATCTTTGACACACTCAGAAATTGGAGAGAAGAAAGAATTGTATACACAAACAATTACATCAAGAAAAACACAAGAACATACCATGAACACAAACAAGACTTTCCTATGCTCTATGTCCTAAACTCTATATATATATATATATATATATATATAGATATAGACATAGAGATATAAAGATGTATAGAGATATATAAAGATGTATCTCATATAACTAACTCCAAAAGTATGAAAAATTGACTCACAAACATCAAAGTACCAATAAGATGCAACCACTCAGATGGAATCTTTTCAAGATTATGATTTGTGAGTTGGTTTAGCTTTGTGCTTTTGGTTTGTGTTGTTGTTGTTGGCTTTAACAGGCTTTCCAAAGATAGCACAACATCCAGAGACCTTTGGTGATGGTGGGTCAATTGTGGGTTCAACTTCAACTGATTTATAAGCCTTTGGTTCTGATCTATGTTGTTGTTCTTTTTCTCTTTCTTCTTCAGTTTGTGGCTTTGATGGTTTAAGCTCACCTGATAAAAGTTTATCATCCCAAACAAGCCCTGATGATCCAGACCTTCTAAATGATATTTCTGATCTTGGTAACGCCTCCATCTTTATTTTCTGTCTGACTTTGTTTCTCTATCTAGCTAGGGTTGTTAATTGTTGTTTGTGTGAGAAGATTGAGACTATGGGATAATTAGATATATGGCAGAATAAGAGGTATATAAGTAATCAAAGAGGTGTGGGGTGGGTTGGGGTGGAAAGACAAATGAAGCATATGGAAGGTAAGGTTATAAAATGGAATCATTTGTTGTTTTGTATTTACTAGTTATAATACCCGTGCACGTACGCGGGTTTTTCTAAAAAAAATTATTAAATATTATTATCCATTAAAATATAAGTTTTACTTTTCGAAAAGGTAATTTTGGCTAACTGAATAGTTATGTTGTGGTATATGTTTCATGATGCGGTCTTGTAAATTATCATCATCATAACACATCTTATATTTAGGCTACCATTATAAATAAACAACATACTTAATAAAACAAATAAGTATACATTATAAGCATTCATTTCGAATCTTGTACTTTGCAGTTCATATAAGTGTTGTTTTCAGTTTTGTATTCAGTTAATACTTCATTAGTTATATAATGTACCATATAGCATAGTTACGATTTTTGTACTTTTATTATATGAAAGGAGATTTGTGATTTAGAAGATGAAATATACTTGCATCTTTTGGATTGATCCAGAAATTAAATTACATGTTAACCATGGACCATGGCCACATGTGCTTGACCATCATACACAGACACAAATTACACTTACCTTTTTGACTCAAAACTAGAACATAAACCTGCAGGTTTATTTAACATTAGATATTGGACACACATGAGATCCATTTACATCATATTGTTGCTTCAGTGACCACACGTGCAGTTGGTGCAGCTGCAGTTAGCACCACACTTGCACTTGCCATCGTTCTCAGCTGCAGGAACCTCCATCTCAATAGTCTCGACAGTACTGCAAAAATAATAAAAAGTTACCAGCACTTTCTTTTGATAACCATAAACAAACTTAACCAATGGAATTACCTTTTCTGAGTCTCGACTAGGGTGACGTCATATCCGTTTCCTTTCTTGCTGCAATTCAATTCTAACTTAGTTAGAAATTAGATGTTCAAAACTTAAAATTAGATATGGCAAAATGACTGGTTGGCCATGTTGGGTAACGGGTCGGGTTGGGTTGACTATATCACCTTTTTGGGTCAAACAAAACAAAGACAAAACGGGAATCGGTCGAATGGTTCAAATGAGCTGTATGTCATATAAGAAGAGAAGGTAAATAAACATTAGATAAAACATACTTTCGTAACTTATACTTAGAATGATGATATATACACATGGTCATGATACTTACATGCATGTGCTCTTATCGTTACAGTCACAGTTGCTGCAGGAAGACATATTAATTAATTTGAAGTAGGAAAGGGGAACTCAGAATGGTGTGAAACTTTAATTTGCTGCATCTACAAAGCTTGTGCATAGTCCGGTATTTATACATGTGGTTGTCATGGTCACGGGTCAGTAGGACCGATTATGAAAGCTGAAATGGAATCTGCATAAAGGTTGCGGGTTCATGCCAGGCCATCCAATTAGTATGGTACTTTATCAGCATATATTCCTGGCATAATGAACTTTTATTTTGCAGATATTTGCATAAGATTGTTTCTGGTGTTATTTTACTAAAGTGTAGTCTTAAATTCCCTCTGTTTTCTTTTTGGAATATTTGTTACATTGGATGGTTAACATGTGAGGCATGATACGAAACGGAGTTGTAAAAAGGTGTACTGCTATGTTCCTGTTTCGATTCTGTTGTGACAGGAAGCGAAGTAAACACTCCATTATTTCCACATCATATGGTTCATTACATAGTTGAGAATGTTTATTTATGCTTGTTTGCATCATTTGTTAAAATTCCGGAAACCTGTTGAATATTAGATCAGTAGTGTATTTTGTTCTTCCTGTTCATTAGCAACGTGACTAGTCCATTTGTGTATATTCACACTTCCACCCATTCTTGACTATGATCAAAGCTTTGAACTTTAACCGTTCCAAGCGATCTTATATTATCTTTTAACATAGTAGTCCAACTTAATCAAACTATCCCCTGAAAATTTAAGCAACTTACAAAATTTTTATGTGAGAAATAAATCGGAAAAAACTACGGAGTACAACTTAAAAATCAATGGAGGACCCAATCGAGAAAGAGGTCACGGGGTTCAATCCCAACTCTAGCCGAATCACTACGACATCTCAGTTAGCATTCACGGTGCAAGGGTTAGGGTCTCTCTGCAGTCATTAACCTTTTAAGAAAATAATCATTTTTGGTAAAGGGATGTTTTAATTGATTGTATTTAATTTGGTAGATATATACTTTTAATTAATTGTACAATGTAAATACATTATTGTAATTTTAAATAATAAATTGTTTTAATAAAAGTATTAATTATATGTTAATTTAATGTCTTAGTGCATTAAAAAGTTGTACAATATGTTTTTCTTTATTTAATTTATATGTTTCAATTTTCAAGTTTGTTTTAGTGCATTAAAAAGTTGTACACTGTGTATAAATGTTTGTAATATTTTAAGATTTCATTTTCTTAGTTATATAATGCGACAAAAGTGGTTTGTGGTTTATAAGATAGATAGACTAATATTCTTCTTGGAAAATGATTTGTAGGCCTAACTAATGGACCTAAAGATAGACCTACAAATGTGATTGGTGGAAATGAAAAATTGATTGGTTGATAATAATGAAAAAGAATGTGTGTATAACACTTGTCAAAATTTGAATATATTAAGCCTATTTTTTGGTCTATTTAGTAGGTTTATTTATCATTACTCTTTTTTCTTTGTTTCATTGATAAAATTGTAAAAACCTAACTAAGGTTTTTTAGGTGGTCATAGCTGCTGACATTTATTTTTTGGATAGGTTTGACGAGTTGAGTTATTTTTCATACCCTTATTTTGCTACATATGAGGTGTGTTTGGGGAGAGGCTTATGGGGGGCTTTGGCTTATAAAATAAGTCGACTTATAAAATAAGTCTCGTTTGTTATACGGGCTTATGAAATCATAAGCTCTTAAAAGGGGCTTAAAACTTTCCTCATAAAAAGGCTTAAAACTTTTAGCCATGGGCTTTTGAACAATAAATTACTTATTTACCCATAAAAATATCTAACATATAAAAAAATCATTTAATTATGTCCTTTTTAGTATTTGCAATAATAAGCTTAAGCTTAAGCCCATTTTACAAAATACAAATTTTAACCCGGCTTATATTAAAGTTCAAGCCCCAACCCCAGCCCAGCCCAGCTCACTTCTAAATTCCAAATTTCAGCATTTATTGTGTCAAAACATACCGAATGACATCCTCATCATCCATTCAATTTGATCTAATAACGGAATTTAATTTAAGATTTAATTGGTTAAACATATTTTCTTATCTTTCTTATTTATTTACGTATACTATATATTTTTTTAGAACGACAAATAACTATCGCCAAAATAAAACATTTTGCATTGTTGTCCGTTTTATATCGTTTTTGTTGCTTTAAGACGCTTTACTGCTGTCATTATCGCGTTTGCTTACCGTTTTCACATTGCTGACTGTTTTTACTGCTGTTTTCGATGGTTCCGTTCCGATCATACATTTTCATCCGTCATATTTCATCATTTTTTCACATTTTCATCCGCATATTTTAGATCGTTATGGTTTCATTTTCCAGTTTTACTATCATATGTTTTTGCCGCAGACGCTGTCTGCTTTTCACAAGCGCATACGTTTTCATCCGCATTTTTTCATCCGCACATATTAATGTTCGTCCGGTGAAGGAGGTTTATAATATTATATCTTTATATGTCCGTTTTCATATGTGCTTAATATTTTAAAATAGATGAGCGAAATGCACTGATATAAGACATTAACTATGTTTATAAAATATCACAAGTTATAATATGTTGAACCTAAGACTTTGATAGATCTTTGAGCTCGATCGTTAGCAATGTTTACAACTCACTAATAGAAAGTCTCTATTATTTGTATTCTAAAGGAAATCAAACACAAGTAAGAACACAGATTACTAAGAATACTTTGATCCTCTATGGATCTTTGAATAAAACTAAAACTTGTTTTTCAAACTCGTACCTCATACATACTAATGCCTTTTATATAGGAACCCTAAACCGCTTTCACAAGAAAACGATAATCATAAAACAAAAGAGATATACATTATCACTTCCTAATAAAGCTCATGCATATCCAAACTAACTATAAAATACGCGAATATCTATATAAACAAACAACGCGGTTTTACTGTTTCCAGAATCACTTCTTCACCGTAATCTAGCACCAATCCGTCAGCCAGATTCTTTACCTTGCTTAATCCCCAACAATCCTCCTCAATCTTAATTTGACATGGTTAAGTTCAAGATTCTTGATAGATCTTTAACACTTCTTCGAACAAAGTGATAGTGTGTAAATACTCATCATTTTTCAAATCTGAATGCCAAAACATTTAAAACACTAAAATGCATCAAAATACTGAAAATATCCCAAAATTGTGTTTTATATGTTTTAAATGCAAAATGAGTAAAAACAGCTAAAAACCGAACAAAGTTTGCATAATTGGCAGCTTTTAGTACCCCAACTTTCAAAATGGCAAAACAAGTCCCTGCATTTTCAAAATGGAAAATATTATTTATGGTCATTGGTTAATAAAGCTTGTCAAATATAGTCCTTATGATTAACTTTAAAACTACAGTTTGGTCCCTCAAGTTTTGCCAAATTATAAGAATGGTCCTTGTGTATTAATTCCAAATCCAAAACCGGGCCACAAATAAGAAAAACACTTGACCCTTGAACCCCCGAGCTTGACCCTTGAGCCAGTTCAAAACCCCATGTGACCCCGTCCCCTATTAATAAACACCTACCAAACTGGTTTGACTTAACCAAACCCGCCACTTTTCCTCCCTTCAACCACTCTGCAACACTCACCACAACCATACCTCCTCCACATACCACCACCCTTATCACTCCACCTCCACAACACAACAAGATGCATTTATTGCTCTCTCACCTGTCCAAGCTATCGAACTGCTATATCTTTGGCCAAAAAGCTCATCAACCTAAAAGGGTTCCAAGCATCCAAAGGCCGGATTATTGTGGGAAATGATCAAGGGTACCACAAACCCTAATTTGAGCATACAAAAGAGAAGAGAAGGTCAAGACAGAGAGTAGTTTTTTTTAGTTAAAATTATTGTCGTAGCTAGTGTAAACCCAAAATCAGTTGTAATATTTGCTTTGTAAAACTTGTATTCTGTTACCTTGATGTAATTTGAACTCATTTCAATCTCAATTTCAAGTTTGTAGAATTAATTCTCATGTTTGCAATTTTAAATTCAAAATTCCAAATTAAGCTTTGTTGATTTAAAGTTGTTACATTGACTGATTAGCTTCATAAGCTCCTAAATAGCTTAATATAGCTATTAGAAACCTTGAAATTTGATTAGTATCAAAAGCAAAAAATACCAAAAATAGAAAAAATAGTGTAAAAATAAAAATCACAAGAAAAAGAAGAAGAAGCAAGGAGCATGGTGAAATGAAGATGGTTCTGGGTTATTCAACCTGTGGAGGTTCTATAGGAAGTGTTTCTTGGTCTAGTTCTGGTTCTAAGCATTCACTCTTAAAACTCTCATCACCAACAAAAGTCAAACTGATGTCAATGGAAGCTGAATTGGGTAGGATTGCCATCTGTTTGATTTGGTATTGGTTTAAGCTTATGGGTGTGTTTTAGTCAATGTCAAGCCACATGGGCTGGACCACATGTGAGTATTCAAAATATCAGTTTCAAATTACTCTTTCAATCACTGTTTGATTTGCATATTTAAGTTCAGCCTGAGTTTGTTAGTTTTAATTGTGTTTGTAGTTTCAAATTACCTTATTCAGTAGTTTAAATAAGATTAAAAGTAGGAGCTTGTTTCATCTAGGAGTGATAGAATTAAGTAACTTTGATTTGAGCATAAACTAGTGTTTGGATCATAGTAGTAATTTGAGATTCAGGTTTAATCAGAGGTGTATATTAGTTGTTTTAGTTCTCATCATGCATAACTTAGTCATTTTAGGTCATATTTTGCATCCACGCATCGTTAGTCAAATCACTTAAAAACCTCTTTCATTTTCATTTTTGTTAAAATCAGTTGGTAAGATCTTGCATATAGGTTAAGAAGTAGTTAAGTTAGCTTATTCTAGGTTTATTTTATCATCAAACATAATCGGGCCACAAATCAAGCTAGAAATTCATTTTGGTCAACTTTTGATAAAACTCAAAAGTCAAATTTCACTTAAGTCATTTTGAATAAACTTGTGAATTTCATGTAGGACTTAATATTAGAGTGAAGACTGTGCTTTTGAACTATTAAAATCTTACTGCTTATCTTCTTCATTGTATTTTTAGTTAATTTTTATTTGCTAGTTAAATTGCTTATTTACTTAATCCTTTTAAGCCGTTTGTCAAACATGCTCTGCACCAGATTTTGATCCACATTCACAAGCTTTTGTAGAGCTTCTGTGGGTCCAATGAGATATTTTGGGTGTTTGAAACCCACCCATCCCAACTTGTTGGATCAGGCTTATTTTGGCTTTTCAAGCTTATTTGATAAGCTTGTTTAGGCTTGCAAGAAGCCTGCAGATCTGCTTGGTCATAGCTTAGGATGGATTTGCTATTTGCTTATCCGCTTCATTTTTCTTTCTTTTGGCTTATTTTAAGCCAATCTAAGTTGTTTGTGTTATTTTCCGTTTGTGTCTAGTTGTAGCTTTTTAAGAAGCTCATTTGAGCTTAAGATTCTCAAAAGAGCTTATAAGCTCATTCTGATCAAATAAGCTCTCACGAGCTATTTGACTATTATAAAATAGTTGTCTTTTTAAAAGTTGTTTGTATTTAGTTGTTTAGTGAGTTTGTAAAAGAAAAACCAAAAAAATAAAAATAAGGGGTGAAAAGTGTGGGATTCAACTCCGGACTTCTTGGTCAACTCGGTCAAAATCAAACCAAAGCCACGCACCATCCGGGCTATACTTATCTTAGTGTTATTTTTTTCTTTTTATTTATATAGTATTCCTAGTCCAGTTTTTCTTATTAAGCTTAACTGCTTATTTTCTTGCTTATTTATAAGCATTTTTCCACTTTTATAATTTTCACAGTTTTATAATAGTACTAAGTATTTATAGAAAAAGTTTTATAATTTTTACTGTCATTTCTATTTATTATAATTTTAATTAGTTTTATAGTTTTAAATCAGAAAATAGAAAAATAATCAGAAAAATACAAAATTAGTTTTGAAAATTTTCTTTAGTTATTTTAGATTTTTTAAAAATAGTTTTATAATTTTCCCATTAATTTTCATAATTTTTAGTATTTTAATTTAGTTTTAAAAGTTTAAAATTAGTTTTTAATTCAAATTTTGGCGCCGCTGCCGGGGAGCTGTGCTAATAGTCTTACGTTTAGCAGATTAGTGATTTGAATATTCACTCCTTGTTCATACCATCTATATGTTGGATCGATATACTTTAATCAAACTATCTTAACTAGCTTGTTAAGGTTTAATAACCTCGGATAAATCATAAGTTATTAACAAAGAAACACTGAGTAATCTTTATTAAGTACGCGGAATTTACTTAACAAAGCTAAGAAGAATGACCTTTTATTATAAACTCTAAATCTGCTTATTATGCAGATACTCTTATACAACTCTAAGATAATCGAACTTTTCTCTAAAACTCTAATTCTAAAATCGTAAGTCATATCTCTAATGCCAATCTAGGAGTCCCTTTATAGGCTCAAGGATATCCTAGTCGGTTTACAATTGATAACCTTGTATGACAAGTAATCTAAACATAGAATACAATTCTTTCCATAAACGAATATAACAGTTCTTTTGTTCTTGCAGTTTGACTTCATATTGCAGTACTTTGACTTTGTTTAACAGACTTTGAGTCTTTAACTTCTTATAGTACTTTGCAACTTACAGACTTTGATATCTTCAAGACTTTGATATCTTCAAGACTTTCATATCCCAACAATCCTCCCTAACTTGAATTCTACTTGCTTGACTTCAAGTTCCTTTGTGAATATATATTTAACAGCTTCATCTTTTAAAGACGGATTGTTTCTTAGTCTTTAAGCTTTTATCTCTGTAACATCTTGTCAAAGTATCTCTTAGAATTGTTCTCTTTACAGCAGATCCAAAGAAGCTCCATCTTTTCAGAACACAAAGAAATATGACATTTCATTTAATCAGTTTAAGTTGCATACTATTCTCATCACTTTCAAGTGAATCATTGAAAATTAATGGATTTAGAACTCTTTACCAAAGCCATTATCTCTGGAGTAGCCAAATGTTTTGGTATGTGAGACCATGGTACATTGATAACCATATGATTTTTAGCAAACCACCAGCTATCAACAGATTTGTTTAGTCTTTACCAAAAGTTGCACTTTTCGGACTAGTTAGTTCTTCTATCTAATGGTGAACTAATTACCAATAATGGTTTTTCCACCGCCTTTACCACAAGCCATTTTCTTGTGGGCTAGCCAACTCTTCACATTACTGATATGGTGAGTTGAATACCATCCAACTTATTAGCAAGTTGTCAACTAAAAACGGAATTGATATATCTTTACCGAGCCTTTGCTCATGGATTAGTCAATCCTTTGTAATACCATGGTGGATTGATAACCTATTGATGTTATCATCACAAAAACCATTTATTAAACCTTTATTTCAAAATATTTATTACTTAGCAACAAGGTTTCTTCTAAAATTTTTTTAACTGGTTTAGTTCAAGAACAAGACTTTGATGAAAGTACTGTTCATCAGAAGACTTTGAATAAAGTACGATATATCAAAAAGTATTTATTCAAATAAAATTCATACCGCTTATTGATCATCCTCAGCAATGGTAGTCCAGTTTATAAACAAGTTGATAACCATGCAAGCAGGTTCATTATCCTCTTCCACTTCCAATCCATGCTCTAGCATTCTTCTCATGAGCTCAACTGTGAGAGGATATCTTCTTTCTGCAAACATGTGTATCATTGTTCCATTTTCTAGTTCCAAAACATGAACTCCATATTCTTCAAAGAATCTCCAGCAAACTATTTCCCAGCTTTCTTGATTCTTCAGATATCATCAGTTTCTTCTTCAGCTTCCCATAAAGTTATAAGATCACCATGTAAAATCAAACCAATCCCTTCCAATGGATTATTTTCAAAGTAAGCCTTCACAACATGATATAAGGAGAATAGGTCTACTCTATCTATAATATGCAAGAATCCCATAGCCTTTTGAAAACTTTGAAGCTTTCATCTTCTTTATGAAATATCATGTAATCTCCATTCTTGGATTTCACAACTTTAAAAACACCGATCTTTGATCTGTTCATCTTCATGTTATCATCTTCCTTTGTATAATCAAAATCTACCAGACTGAGATAATTCTTCAATTCATCTCTAGTCTCAGATCTTAATTCAACCTTTTCTTTCATTGAAAACTGAACATCTCAGAACTTCACTTTTTTTTCTCTTTAAGCTCTTTTTCCTTTCAGATTCAGTCAATGAGCTTTCTCTAAAGTCTTTAATATCAAACACTCTTTCTTATAAGTCTCGTTTCAGATCATAAAGTCTTTTCATATCAACATAGTTTAACTCTCAAACCCTTATATCCTCGACCTTTTAAATAAGCCATCATAGCATTCCTATCCTTAGCTAAATTAGGTCTTCTTGGCATATCTAACAGTGTAGGACAAAGTGTTCAGAGTTTAAAGATTTGCACCTTCATTCGCAAAGCTTCTCTTCTTCTTGTTTCCCTCTTTTCTATCTTGAGCTATCCTGAACTTTTCTAAACCTTCATCCCTAGCAACTCCACCATCTCAAGTCCTTCAGTTTTTCTTTGTTTCCTGAATACCTTTCCCTTTATCTTTTGGATCAAAGAAAGTTCTCTTCCACATCTCTAATAGTAACTCCTCCTCTTGGTTGTGACAAATCTAATATTGTAGCAATTAATTCATCATCACTTGCATAATGAATAGGTTTGAATGTAGCTTCCTCCTTTTCTATAACAATTGTAGAGGACCAGATCTTCTTCAAAATTCAATACCCTTGGTGTAATTACTTCTTGACTAAATGTATCATGAAAAACATTACTTTGATGTTCAGTACCTTGAACATCAAGACCTTGATGTTCAAGACTTGAATATCGATTTTGAACTTGACTTCTCGGAACCAAATAATCTTCAGAAGATTTACAGATTCTTTCTTCTTCACAACATCTTCTTTCAATTTTTCCTTTTCTAAATTCCTCCCCAAGTTGACAGAAGATGATTTAGGAACCTTCTTCGCTTTAATTCCTTTCGAAGTTGTTTACGACGGTTGTTTTCCTCTTTAACCCATAAGTTGAAACCTTGAATATATGGTTTAATAAAATCCCTCAACCAAACATACCTACGCTTCAATTTTCTAAGCGCTTTAGCTTGAAACTCAACAGTCTTGTTCAATCTAACAAGCTCCCTTGTCAAAGCATAATTATCCAAAGTCAATCCTTGTGAATGTTCTTCTGAAACAGGAAAAGAATGTTGTGGAGATGGAGTAGGTGTTCTTTCAATCTCTGCTTGAACCTCGTGGCTTGAGAAACAATACCCTGTAAAGATGCAGTACCTTCAAAGGAATCAGATTGTGATGCAAGACTGTGAAGATTTGGAAGCGATCTGAGAAACAGAACTTTGTGTGCAAGCATTCATGTACGAATCGGAGCTTCACTTTCGCATCCTCTCCAAAGATCATTATTACATGCTTTGAACAACTTCCATCATTGTAGAAGTTAATGGAATATCTCCACCTCAACAAAGCACTTTCCTAGCCATAAATGTAAAGATTTTGGCTTGTTGCACAATAACAAAAACAAAGCGAGGTTTTGGAACATCACCAATTGCTTGTTTAAGAAAACTCAGTACAAACCTTGGGTACATTAGCCATTTTGACCCAGAGGATATATGTGATAGCATCCCATCCAAAATAAGCTTGGAAAAATTAAACACTTGGTCAAGAGCTAGTCCAACCATCAGAGATGCTATATAACCCAAATCGCTCCCAAGAAGTACTTTTAGAACTTATGCAAAGAAGCAGTACATGAATCAAGAACTTCCATTGAGGACGATAATAATGCTTTCTTGAATGTTTGTTCTATTAAAGATCCTTCATAACCAAGATTCCTAAAAGTATCCCAAATCAGTTGCGTGTCAAATCGAATAGCCCCATCTTCATCTCCAAATAATAAATCTTCTCGAATAGAGGCTTCAGAATCTTGATAGTCCGTCCAGGAACTGTAGATCTAATATAATATTCATCCTCCTCCATGTTATCTCTAGCATTAGCCCAAAATTCTTGAATCCATGGTTCAATAACATCCGGTTCAACCAATAGAGCATAACTAATAGGCACCCAGAAGATAATCAACAATATCATAAAAGCCATATTCGCCTGTCCCAAATTAGCCACCATATTGTGCTTAGAAACGGTTAAACGATTCGCCATTTTTGAATGAGTGAGCACAATAAAGATTTTAATAAGAATAAAGAGATGGTGATCGTGAGATAAGTATGGAAAAGATGTAAAGTAATAATATGAGAGGGAAATCGAAAGTAGTTATATAGGTAGGATTTGAAAAATCACAGCCTATAATAACAAAGTTACCGTTATTATCAATTACCCATCAATTATTACCGTTGGAACAAGATTTAATACGACAAACAAGACTTTCCATTAAGCAAGCATTTCCCAAGCAAGAGTACTTCCAAGCGTACTTTCAGAAAAAGTACTTTGCCAAATACCTTCTTATATAAACTAAGTATAAACAAGCATCCTCCTCAAGCAATACATGGACTATACTAACACCTTATAGTCCTCCCCTAAACGTAAGCTTAGTAGTTAATCATTCCAATGCTCACCACCGATTATGAATCACATCAAAACCTAAGTAAACCTACATTGTCATCCGTGTGAACCTTAACTACATTGATGAGCCTATGCTCATAAACAATCTCGATAAAGTGATGCCTAATCTTAATATGCTTTGTCTTGGAATGATACACAGGATTCTTAACAATACAAATTGTACTCTTATTATCAATATTGATAGGAGTATTCTTGAAATTGAACCCATAGTCCAAGAGTTGATTCTGCATCCACAAAACTTGACCACAACAACTTGCAGCAGCCTACATATTCACTTCAGTAGATGATGTTGCTGCAATTGTCTTTTGCATTGCTGAGACTAGCCTTCTTCCAAGATATGGCATCCACCGCTTGTGATCTTCTATCATAATTATCACCAAGATAGTCACTATCCTAAAAGCTTCCATGAAAAGTGACTTTTAGGATACCACAACCCCAACTTAGGTTGTTGTTTCAAATAATGAAAAACTCTTTTAATCGATTCATGTGAGAGATCTTTCGGTGAGACTTGATATCTGCACATAGACAAACCAAAACATGATATCGTGCCCGATGCAGAAGATACATAAGAGAGCCAATCATTGATCTATAAAGCTTGACTTCAACATGGTGTCCATCTTCATCTTTACCCAATGAATTGATAGATTTAATAGGTGTAGTAACAACCTTCATATCATCAAAATTGAATTTCTTAAGTATGTCAATAACATACTTGTCTTGACTGATAAAAATACCTTCCTTTGATCTGCTTAACTCAAGTCCTAAAAAGAAAGTCAACTCTCCCATTGAACTCATTTGAAATTCTTCAAGATCACCGCCAAACTCCTTAACCATGGACTGCTTGGTAGCCCCAAAGATGATATCATCAACATAAACTTGAACTAACATGATATCTTTCTTGTCTCTCTTGATAAACAAAGTCTTGTCAATAGCGCCCCTTCTATATCCATGTTGCAATAAGAATGTGGAGAGTCTCTCATACCAAGCTCTAGTGCCTGATGGCCATAAAGAGCCTTAACAACCTTGTAGACTTTGTTTGGATGTTTAGGATCTTCAAAACCAGGAGGTTGTTTGACATAAACTTCCTCTCTAATCTTGCCATATAAAAAGGCACTTTTGACATCCATCCGGTAAACTTGAAAGCCCATATAAGAAGCAAAGGCAAGAAATATTCTAATAGCTTCTATTCTTGCTACAGGAGAAAATACCTCATCATAATCTACCCCTTCCTCCTGTCTATAACCCTGAGCAACTAACCTTTCCTTGTTTTTGATAACATTGCCTCTTTCATCCCTTTTAACTCTAAAACCCACTCGGTTCCAATACTCTCTTCCCATCTAAGATCACATAAAACCCAAACTTGAAGTTTAAATTGAAGAAGTTCTTCCTGATAGCTTCAACCCACTTTCTTAGTCAAAGCTTGAGCAATATTCTTGTTCCTCTGAGAGATGAAACAAGTAAATAAACAGTTTGATGGTCCTTATGATTCACTGCTTTTTGTTTATACACAAAGCTAAGTAAAGCATTGTGAGGTTTTGTGAAACCCTTAGCTTTGGTTCAGTCAGACTCCGGTAGAAGGACCAATGATTTGATCAGTAGGATGATCCTTATGAGTTCTTAAGTTTGGAGACTGTGGAACTTCATAATTATCATCTAAATTAGTAACATCGCCACCTTCATGGAATTTGGAAAATACCTTCATCTTCAAATCATCAAAGATCTTCTAATCCTGCATGGTAGGATCATTCGATCATCTAAAACAATGTCAACTGATGCAAAGAGACTTTGTTCAAAAGTACTGTCAGTATGTGAGAGTACTCTAGCCTTTGTTCTTCTTTGCCTCTTCATAAGCTCTCCTTGTTCATCGTAAGAATGTGCTAAAACATCTTGAAGAAGCAAATGATTAAGTTCTTCTTGAATAGATTGATCCTCACAGATAAGGAGGATTGTGGTAAACAAGACTTTGTTTTGAAGAAACAATACTGCTTAGGAACATGCAAGATTTCTTTGGTTTGAACTTACAGTGATCTTTATCGTGAACAAAGATTGCTAATATGAACATCATGAACAACATATTGATATCTTCTTCATTGTGCATAGGTTGATTTCTTCTCTCACAGAACATAATTCATTGAAGGAGATAAAATCTCAAGATCAAACATCCAATCAGGACCTTTACCTTTCTCATTGTCTTGATCTTCTAAAACTCAACATGAAGACAATCTTGAACCTTCTTAGTGACTCTGTTGTATACTCTAAAGTATCGTTAGTGCAATAACCCAATAAATATCCTTCTTCTGACTTGCCATCAAACTTCCCTAGATTATCAATAGTGTTTAAAATAGTAAGAGGTCATCCAAAAGGTTTCATAAAACGAATGTTGGGTTTAGTGCCCATCAATTCATGGGTGTCTTCATCTGGTTTAGTGATGAGACTCTGTTAAGTACATAACAAGCAAAGACATACAGTAATGAATAGGTAGGTGAGAATCTGCTATCATTGTTCTTGCTGCTTCAATCAAAGTCCTATTCTTCCTTTCTCAACACCATTCTCTTTGTGGGTTTCGCAATACTAAACTCCCCTTTTTATGCCTTTGTTTGCACAAAATTCATCCATAAGTTTGTTCTTGAATTCAGTCCCTTTGTCACATCTAATACTTAACCTTGAGTCTTCAATTGTTCAGCAATAATCAATCGATAGCATCAAAAGTATCATCTTTAAAACCCAAAAAGAAAACCCAACTCAATCTACTACAATCATCAGAACAACCAAACAAGACTTTTTCTTATTTAAACTTGCCACGAGACAGTCCAAATAAATCCATATGCAACAGCTCCAATGGTTCTCTAATAGTTCTTTCCTCAAGCTTCTTGTGAAGCTTTGTTGTTTACCCTTCTTGCATGCCAAACATGATTGATCATTCTTGTAAGTCTTTGAAGGTAGACCTCTAACTAAATTGCCTTTGACCAGTTTGTTGATATTCTTGAAGTTAACATGACCCAATCTTCTATGCCATTGATGTGCCTTCTTCGATGTTGCTTTAGCCACCAAACATGTGGCTCTGCCATATGAATGTAGACTCTTCATGTCTAAACTATACACATCATTTGTCCTTGGTACTCTAAGTACTAACAAGTCATCATCAGGTTTAAAGTCGAGGAAAGGATGAGACATTCTGTCAAGAATAACACAGATGATGCTTTTATCACAAATTTGAGAGATCGACAACAAGTTGAACTTAAGCTCCTTCACATATCGACATTCTCAAAATCATTCTTCCAAATTTAATTGTTCCTTTCCCAGTTATCCTTCCTCCATTGGGATCATTCCCAAATGCAACTTTTCCTCCACTAATCTTCCTAAAATCGACAGATCTTTGTCTCCTGTCATACTTCCAGAGCAACCACTATCCACAATAAGATGATCTTTAAGCTCCTCTTCCGGGTTGCCCTGCACATAAAGAAAAGAGTTAGAAATTTTTAGGAACCCAAGCCATTATCGACTTGTTCCCTTGTGGAGTTACAAACTCAAATTCTTTGAGAATGTAATTCCCACTATCTTTCAAATGATGATCCAAAATTATCTTTTGATTTTGAGCATGTGGATTTTCAAAACTTTTCGTTTTTAACATAAATCTCTTTCACCAGATTTTAGCATTTTCTGGGTGCACAAACATCCGATCCACTTTTTGTTGAACGACCGTTGTCTCTCCGCAGTGACTTTTTTAACCCATTCAACACTTGTTCCTCCGGGATCAATCTCCTATGAATTGAATACTTCTAGGTTGATAGTGAGATTGCTAGAATTTCTATACCAAGTATTGTGATCAAGACTGTTTTTGTCCGAAAAGTATTTAGTCAGCGAGTTAATGACTTTGGAAAGTACGTGAGATACCGGAATTCTCTCAAGTGGGTATCTATGATCTGATGTGAAGTTTCTGTGATTAACCCTATTTGAATTAGTCCAAATGGTTTGTACCTCAAGTTCCGTTCATTTTATTTTGAGTGATGTTCACAACTTTAATTAGATGAGTAGGATCAACACACAAAACACGCTGACCCATACTATCAAAGTGACATTTCTATGTCTATGCCCAAAATTATTTTCTTCGGTGAGTGATTAAACTTGTTTTGACCAAAATTATCCCAAAAAGGTTTAGCAAGATCGTTTTGAAAAGGTTTTGAAGAAGGTACTGCTTGTGAAGCAGTACTTTGATTTAAAGTAATCTGATTTTGAACACCGCTTTCAATGCTTTGGTGTTTTGCACCTAGATTTAGCAACTAGCTTTTTCCTAAACTCTAGACCGTCTATTCCAAAACGAGAAACATCAGGCCTAAGGGGTTGATGAATGCCAGTAGGATGTGGGAAAAGATGATAACATTAGTTTCTTATATGCGTGAGGTGAGTCACAATGAACCATCATTACTAGATGTATCTACATAATTAATGAGTTCTTCATCACTAGTGGTTATATCCTCATACTCACCTTCATCCTGATTACTAGATTGGTTTTCTTCTATCTTACTAAAATCCATACTAAAACCTAATCCAGTTTTAAGATAAGCTCTCGCTTTTTGAACATAAGAAACATGTATTGCACTGCTCACCCCAAGCAGCAAACTTAGCTAACAAATCATCTCTTTCCTTAGTTAATTTTCAATTTCACTTTTACAGTTTAATTTCCATTCACTAAGCTTTAACTGGTAATCCCTGCAGTATATTTTTCTCCCAAGCTACTTCATTAGTTTCATGTGCTAAAATTTTGGCTTCCATAGATTCTAAGGTTATTTGATAACCGCTACTCAGCACCTAGCCTTAACACAATTATCTCTCAATAATCACATAACTGCTAAGCAATTTATGATAAAAATCATAGCAATTTGAGCATACCTCAGAGATAGGATATTGATTTGGTGAAGTAGCCACCAATGCGAAGTTGAACAGATCATCTTCACTTTCCTTGCTCCAATAAATCCTCCAAAGCCATCATCGATTCCAAAGCAAGATGTTCAGAGTTTCATCAAAGCAGTACCTACCAATGCTTCCACTGTGTCTTCAACCGCATCTTCCATCTACCATACAGTAAGTCACTGGTTCATCATCAAACTCACCCAAATAACTTCGAGCAACCAAAGCCTTTGTTTTAATGAAATTTTGATCAAGTTTTGGCTTTATGTCCTGTTTGCTTGATACTTAGCAAAACCGCACTCCTCTTGCAAAGTGACCAGTCTTTTGACAATTGAAGCATTGAATTTTAGATTTGTCAAAAGTTATACCCTGTTTTGGTTTGAAATCAATGCTTTTGTCTGCCTTTCTTCATATACTTTTTGATTCTGCAAAGGATCATAAACTTGCCACCGATATCAATTTCTTCAAGTGCATCTTCTTCAACTGTATAGATCTTCTCAGTGACGTAAACTAGCTTGTTGTGCAAAGAAGGAGCACATAACTTCATCTGAGGCCATAGGTAGTTTCAGGGGCTCAAGGAACATATGAGGGGTGTATAGACAGCATTTTGAGAAACAAGATTTTGAGGAGAAGCAAGACTTTTAAAACGCTTTTAGATGATGAAAAGCAATACTGTGAGGCTTAGAACTTGTTTGACCACTCATCTCATGCTCATACACCTTAAGTTGATGATATAGATCATCAAAGTCCATGACATCCAAACCTTGTTGTCCTCTCATCATTGTAGCAATCACATGCCATGAAGATGGCAAACTCCTTAGAAACTTCAAGTTAGCATCTTCAATGATACTTCCGCCTTGTATAGCTCCAACATGTTGAGAAGATTCAAACCTATCATATGCAAAGATCAAGACTCTCTTTCACCAATCAGTGAAAGTTTCAAACTGCTGTTTTAGCAAATTCTCTGTGCATCTTTTAGAGGCCATTCCTCCAAATCTGGCCGAGAGTTCTAGTTGCTTAGCATCTTTAGCATCATGAAATTTGAGAAGATGACCATCCGAATGGCGCAGATAAGAGAATATTGAGTGCCTCTCTTGATTCCTTAAGGTTGTCAGCTGGTAACCTGGTTTAGGTGCTTTGGTTGTCCAGATATCAATGGTCTGCTACAACTTCATTCCCATTAACAATAACATTCCAAAGAGCATGGTCTGTGATGGCAATGATCGCCTCATCTTCATACACCAGAGGTCATATTCTCCTCTCTTTGATTGGAATTCGAGTGAGGTGATTGAGGGTGGTGGAACGCTTCAATGACATCTTGAATATAGTTGAAGTAGGGTTTTTCCTAGTCGAGTTTCCACACAAGCTCTATACCACTTGTTGGATCGATATACTTTAATCAAACTATCTTAACTAGCTTGTTAAGGTTTAATAACCTCGAATAAATCCTAAGTTATTAACAAAGAAACACCGAGTAATCTTTTGTATACGGGAATTTACTTAACAAAGCTGCTAAGAATAACCTTTATTATAAACTCTAAATCATGCATATGCTAATACAACCTAAGATAATCGAATTTTTCTCTAAAACTCTAATTCCAAACGTAAGTCATATCTCTAATGCCAATCTAGGAGTCCTTTTATAGGCTCAAGGATATCCTAGTCGGTTTACAATTGATAACCTTGTATGACAAGTAATATAAACATAGAATACAATTTTTCCATAAACTTAATATACTTCTTTTGTTCTTGCAAAGATTACTTTCATATCAATTGCAAGATTCTTGACTTTGTTCTTAACAAGACTTTGAAGTCTTTAACTTCTTCCAAGATTTTGCAACTTATAGTGTTTGATATCTTCAAGACTTTGATATCTTTCAAACTTTCATATCCCAATCCTCCTACTTGGAATTTACTTCACTTCAAGTTCCTTTATAATATATCTTAACAGCCTTCATCTTTAAAGACGGATTGTTTCTTTTAGTCTTTAAGCTTTATCTCTCAGAACATCTCGTTTGTCAAAGTATTCTAGAATTGTTCTCATGTTAAAGATTCAAGAAGTTCCATCTTTTCAAAGAACACGTTAGAACATATGACAATTTGTACATTTAATTCAGTTTAAGTTGCATACTATTCTCATCACTTTCAAGTGAATCATTGAAAAAAATTAATGGATTTCTAGAACTCTTTTACCAAAGCATAACTTTAGTGCTTTTATCCTACTCGCAGTAGCTAAAACCTACGCGAACTCCTCATTGTTACGCTGTAACTTTGGTGTTTTTACTATAAGTGCTACTTGGTTCTTGTGTTTTCTACTTCTAAGGACACTTCATCAACAAAGGTTCATTCGACTACAAAGATCCATTTTACCACACAAGTTTTTCAACATGTCACAACCACCATACTCTAACTATTTCCCTTACACTTATCCTCAACGACAACAACAACTAAGTCCACAACATCAGGAATGGAATCAACAACAAGCAATTTATCAACAACAATTTAATCAACAACATACTCCACAACTTGTTGCAAATCCACAACCTCAAATGGTTCAACCACCACCAAGTCCTCAAGTTCAACCGTGCACAAATGAATTCAATCAACATCCATCAAGGAACACTATGAAGGAACCCACTTGGTTTGCAAAGATGTGTGAAGCTTTAAGCAACCAACAATCAATTCATGAGGTTGGATCACTTGATAGACCTCCAATGCTCACTCCAGAAACTATGATCAATGGGTGATAAGGTTCTTTAGGTTTTGTGATCTAAGAAGCCACATGGAAAGTTCTTAAAGAAGGTTATCTTAGAAGGTCCATTTGAGATGCCTACTATCATTGTACCCTGAGATCCAAATGCCATTCCACCAAGAGATGAACAAACCAACATTGCTAATGCTACAGCATTTAAATCCCAAGAACTTCTACATATGAAGCCGATGAACTTGCAATGGAATACATCCTCAGGATTACCAAACCCAATTCAGAGTGTTGATGCTCAAAAGATCGAACAAAAGATGTGGGATCATATTCGCTTCTTATGGAAGGATCTCAGACTCAATCAGAGGATTTGGAATCCAAAATTTACTTGGCTTATGAACACTTCATGATTGAACCTGGAGAGACACTAGAGTCCTATCATCATAGATTTTCTGACATCATCAATGATTTGGATAAACACAACATCATCATGCCAAGAAGTGCTGTGAATACTAAGTTCTGAAGTAGTCTTGGTCCCGAATGGGAGAAGTATGTCATTTTTCTCCGCTGCCAAGAACATGCATCATTCTACCTACGGATTGTTGTACGATTACTTGAAACCTCATGAAAAGGAAGTTGATCGGGAAAGGATTCTCCGTGGTCAAATTGCTCCACCAACACATCCGGAAAATCAACAACAACTTGCCTTATATGCTCAAAACAATTATTCTCCTCAACCAAAGAACTCAACCAAATGCTTCAAACACACCTTCACAACAACAACCTCAACAAAATCAATTGGTTCCATACAACAACATTGCTCAAGCATATGTCGCTGAAGCGACCAGGAACTATCCGTCAAGCATTGCAACAAGGATTTGCTATGATTGCTAATGCCTTTAGCCGTTATACCAACAAATCCAACAATCGTATTCGCTCCTCATCTAACACACCTGAATCAAGCATGTGAACAATGGACGGTTGAAGTTCGTAATCGCGGATTATGGTCGCCGATGGGCGGTGGTCAAGGGTTTAATGCCGTGGGTAGGAATAACAAATGAGCTCAAGTGGTGGAACAGGAAATGCTAAGCATGGGTTGAATGGTCTTCGATGCTAACCGCAATGAGAAGGGACACTGCTAATGCATGCCCAAAGCCAAGGACTAAGGGCGCGCTTATTTCAAAGAGGCTCTTCTTTGGCTCTTAAGGATGAAGTCGGTGGAACTCTACGCACAAAGAACAGAGCTTTATGGCAAATGCCACTCAGATGATGATGGAGGACTCGTGCCAATGCAAATGTTATGTTGATGGCTAATATGCGAGCTACACATGAGTGACACAGCCCGTATGACACCGATGGCTTGTCTCAGTAACTTAACAAACCATATTTATCTCGATCTCATATCTCCGCCAACATCCAGATCCCAAGAAGGCTCAATGTTCAAAATGAGTCATCCACATCTCATTCCGACGATTTTCAACTAGACCTCGTAGTTATATTTGACGATCAAGATGACCAACCGGTTTCCCTTGATAATCAAATTGACTCCGGGGTCATACTTGAGGATCTAAATAATGATCATGTTGTGACTCACGTTGAACATGCTGAACCTTTGCCTCATCCGCATCTTGTTCTCGCTAATTCAAGACCAACAATCCAAATTGCCGAATGTTGCATTAAATCGACTTGAAAAAAAATGCACTGTTAACAAAGGATTTTGAATGTTTACAAAAGCAACTCAACTTTTTCAAAACTCAAGAAAAACGTGAAAACGGTTTTGAAGCGGCCTTTGCCAAATCTTATCAAAACGAAAAATATTTAGAACGACAGATGCGTGATCTAGCCGCTTCAAGAATGCTTTGTTGTCCAAATAGAACAATCAAACATGAACATAAAAAGCAAATTAACGCCTCACCTTGGAAAATCAAAAAGCTAAGGTCGAAGTTGTTAACTTGTCAAAAAACAGCTCTGATACAAAAAGCATTCAACTAAACGAATAGATGATCATCTTGAAGAAATCATCGGCTTGCAAAACAAACTTAAAGAGTTTAAAACTGTTGTTTACAAACATGGCTAGTCGGTCACAACCATTGAAAAGTTTACTTTAAAACCAAATCCAAATGGATATGGACCAATCTTGCTGACACAAACCTAAGCTTTCAACCAAAACATTCAAACCAAATCCTCAAGTTTCCAAGCAGTAATATAAAATTGATAATTCTGTTATGAATGTTGTTGAATATCATCGTCAAGAGGAATTAGATGCATAAGACGAGAGTCGATCAAAATTAAAAACTGTTGTTTACAACAAACCTTTTAATTATTCTAAACCGCTCACTTTCGTCACACCAACGGATTCTTCTAACACACCAAGAGTTATCATAAAACACCCGAAGTCTTCTATTGTTAATCCCAAAACTGACTTTGCACAAACTTATGGTCCTTTACCTTCCATTAGTGAAGTAAACTCACAACCTAAAATCAAAATTCTTCGATATTTTGACATTTTCATGGCTGACCTCAAAATTTTACAACATGAGATAGAATATCGATTTGAAATCAAAGTTGAACATTTTCAATCACTCGGCGCGAGAACAAAGAGACATTTTTCTGAAAAATCTTTTACCTAATGTTAAAAACTTGAAAAGTTGTGCAATTGCTCGAAAAGGATTTTCATAAGGAACTTGGGTCATGAAAAACGCTGAAAAAAGTAAACATCTATTTCAAACACTAAACGTAAAAAGAAAATGTTAAGAAAAGATGTTGATCGACTCTTGGAAGATGTCATCCGTATGATGTTCAAAATGTTGTGTTATTGAATTCTGTCATATGCATTTGATAATATCTCACGATATCGTTGTTTCGTGGTAAATGTTGAGAACACCGATAATGTGCTTCAGACGAGTCCTTAATCGTTGAAAACAAACGATTGTCAAACGAACTTTCAAATGCAATACGTCGTCTTAATTGGTGTCAAAAGATATTCACGATCAACAAATTGTTTTTCAAAACAAAATCAACCAGCTATGCATGCAAAACCTTCGATTCTAAAATTGAGCAACCGGATGATCAAAACGCGTCTTTTAAGTGTCAAATCTCAAAATATGAACAAGAACTTGTAAAAGTTAAAAGGAATATGGTGTCATATTTGATTTACTCAAAAGACTCGTGATGAAGCATCAAATGAACTTGATCATTATCTTGCACACACTAAATAAGTTATGCATTTTGCCGAAATGTTCGGTTCAAAATCAAGATCTCGATTCACACTATCATCAAGTTAAGAGAAATGTTAGGAAAGTATGAACAACTACCGCCAACAATCATTAAGAGATTAGCCCCCGTAACACTTAGTACTCATGCACCTAGAATCTCTACCGCCAAATCACAAGTAGCTAACGTTTCCTTCCTAAAACAGAATAGTTGAGCCTTTTCCAAACGCCCGCACTTCACCCAAGAGCACTCAATCGAAGAATAGGAAGCGTACCTAAGAAAAGATCAATCAAGAATACTAAAGTAGAAGAACACCCTAGGACTTTGAATAAGACACACGTTGCCTCCACTATAGATATTAAGGCCTAGCAAATGTAATAGAAATAGTGATGTAACGAATGCTAAACCGTTAAGTACTTTTGATATTCAGTCCGATGCACCTTGTGTTATTTGTGGTAAAAGTATGAATTCTGATTGTCATGATAAATGTGTTGCTAAAGCTATCATCTCTCGCTTAAGGAATCCTAAGAACCGGAATACCTCTAGGCCCACTAATCTTTCTAAGTCTCTGCTTGGTAGACCGCCATCTTTAGATTCTAAGAAACGCGATTGCCGCCCTCAGAGCTCCAGCTTTCACCTCCTAGGAATGTAGTACCACCTAGTGAATTCACTAAGACTAAAGCAAAGAGTAGTTATAGATGGCATAAATGGATATATAACACACTAGGATTTAAATGGATACCTAAAGCTATTGATGAATGTATATCTACTATAACCGCGGAACCCCTAACATTTCGGTTCCACATCTACTTCTATTCCATCCGTCGCCTCAGTGTAATGCAGGTGATACGATCATTCTCTCGATTGTTGATAGCGGATGTTCCCCCACATACACAGCAATCTTAAACCGTTATCAAACTTTATTGCAAAGTTCATTGGCACCGCCAGTTCGGAATGATCACTTCGCAGCCTATCATGGGCGAGATTGAGTATGTCAATGGGAACATCGAAATTAGCAGTGGTTTACTATGTGGAAGGCCTCGGTCTGCTTTGAGGTCAATTTGTGATGGAGATTTGGAGGTTGCTTTCGGGGAGAAAACTTGTTTCATTCGTGATCTACAAGGAAATGACCTTATGTCCGCTCAAGTAATTCTAGTCTCTACACTATCTCTATGCAAGACATGGTTGCTTCCTCTCCCATTTGCTTACTTCTAAGGCAACATCAACAAAATCCTGGCTATGGCACCGCTGCTCTCACATCTAAACTTTCAAACCATCACCAACCTTGCTCGACACAAACTAGTTGAAGGACTCCCACGATTCATTCAAAGATTCAGATCACTTTGCTCAGCCTGAACAAGGAAAAGCACTCGCGCTCATTTTCCTTCAAAGGTGGAACACGTTCTCAAGATGTGCTTCATCTTCTTCACATGGATTTGTGTGGCCCGATGCGCGAGCAAACGATCAATGGCAAACGCTACATCTTAGTAATTGTTGATGACTACTCTTGATGGACTTGGGTCTACTTTCTTAGAAGCAAAGACCAAGCTCCACAAATGATCATCACCTTTCACAAAAATACGTGTTCAGCCCTAACACCGCCGTAATCATCGTAATGCATAAAGGAACCGAATTTGTTAACAAAACCCTTCGTGAATTCTATGAGAAAGTGGGAATTCAAAGATCAAACATCTATTGCACGCACACCAACAAAACGGAGTTGTTGAAAGACTAAACCTAACGCTAGTGGAAGCCGCAAGAACAATGTTAATCAATGCTAAACTTCCAGATTACTTATGGGCGTAAGTCGTGATCTATCGCGATGCTATACTCAAAACCGCTTATGATCACCAAACGCCACAACAAAACACCTTTCGAGCTTGTCCATAACATAAAACCGAATCTAAAACACTTTCATGTATTTGGATCTCTTTGCTATCCTAATGATCGTGGATGACTTTGGAAAGCTCAAAGCCAAAGTCGACATTGGAGTCTTTATCGATAATCGTGATAATTCCAAAGGTTTCGACCGAATCGCCGCATAAAAGGTGATGGAAACGATTCATGCTCATTTCGATGAACTTACCGAAATGGCTTCGAGTATAACAAACTTAGAACCCGTCACAACCGCTTAAACTTCCTCAACCCCCATCATCACCGAAGAAAGCCCTCACTACTCAACAAATGGAAAGGTTATTTGCTCCCGCTCGCTGACGATATTGATGAACGTGTTCGTGTGTATCCGGCTTCACGCCAACCCGATAATATTCCTATACCGATACACCCGCTACAACAACTACCGTTGAAGATGCACCTACACCAGTTGACTCCAACACAACAGTTGAACACACCGCTTCTAACAATGATGAACCACCGATGATATTCAATGAAATACCCCCACCCGCAGATTTTGATCCAAATGCTTCAACCCGCTTGCTAATGAGATCGCCGCACTGATGTCGCTGAATCTTCAACAAACCATTTGAATCCTCGACCGACAATGTATACCAACATCAACCCTCCACACATAGATGGACAAAAGACCATCCTCTGGAAATTATTATTGGCAACCCAATCAACCGGCCGTTACGAGACAACGCCTTCACACGACGGTGAACATTGCATTTATGCACTCACCGCCCCGCCAATCAACCTAAAACATCAAAGACGCAATGACAAAAGACAACCGGATTGAATCCATGCAAGAAGAACTCAACCAATTCAAACGCCTTGAAGTGGGAATCGGTTGAAAGACCAACAGAGTCTACGCCATTGGTCTAAAATGGATTTGGAAAACAAATTGATGTCGGGGAACGCCATCCAAACAAGTCACCCGTGCTAAGGGTTATCGCCGTGAAGAGGGATTAGACTTTGAAGAATCTTTTGCCCGCGCTCGCCTTGAGGTCGTTCGATATTTCTAGCGCTCGCGCTCATATGAATATGACGGCTCATCGATGGATGTCAAAACCGCTTCTCAATGGACAACTTAAAGAAACGGTTTATGTCACCAACCGTGATGGATTCGTTGATCCCGAAGTTCCCAACCATGTTTACAAACCGAACAAAGCTCTATATGGTCTCAAACAAGCTCCTCGGCATGGTACGATAAGCTATCATCTTTCCTCATTGCCAATAATTTCACCAAAGGCTCGGTTGACCCAACTCTTTTTATACAATATCACGGGGCACACATCTTAATTGTTCAAATTTACGTGGATGACATCATTTTGGGTCTACACATAAAAAGTTTTCAATCGCTTTGCAAAACTAATGAAGAAAAATTTTGAAATGTCCATGATGGGTGAACTTACATTCTTTCTCGGACTACAAGTTCATCAATCACCCCTGGTATTTTCGAGTCACCCAAATATGCCCTTGAATTGTTAAACAAATTTGGAATGAAACCTGCGGACACCTATGCCACACCAATGGCTCATACCAAGAAGCTAGACGCCGATTTACATGGGAAATTGGTGGACCCTACAAAATACCGTAGTATTATTGGGTCATTCATGTATCTAACAACAGCGTACTGATATTGTCTTTGCCGCTTATCTATGCTCCCGCTATCGCCGCGACTAACCTAAACCCACCTCTCGAGGCTAAAAGAATCCTCCGATACATAAAGGGAACCATTAACTTGGGATCCGTATCCGGCTGATTCTCGTTTTGAACTAATCGCCAGACACCAGGATGCTTAGACTCACAAAGCACTTCAGAGCTTTACAATTTCTGGTGATAAACCGTGTCATGGCAATCAAGAAGCAGTGATTGTACATCGCCGCATCAACCGGCGTAATATGTAGCCATGTCCGCATGTTGTGCTCAAGTCATATGGATGAGAACACAACTTAAAGACTATGGTTACGATTTGACAGTAATCCCGATGTATTGCGACAATCGGAGTGCATATTGCAATCTCGCAACTCGCCAAAGACTGAAATCAAAGCACATCGATCTTCGATATCATTTCATCAAGGATCACGTGGAACAGGTAATCTTGAATTATATTTTATGGTACGTAATACCAATTGGCGATCTTCTCACCAAAGCCTTGCCTCCCGCTAGGTTTAATGAGTTGGTCCATCGGATTGGTATGAGGTGTTTGACTCAAGAGGAATTGGATGAACTCCTAAAACAGCCTTTAAAACCCGCCAAACACCAAATTTCTTTTTGTAAATAATTTTCAAAACAAAATACAAAATTATAAAACCCGATAAAACAACAAAAATATTCTTCTAATCTATTTCTTTCACAAGATTTTTCCACAACACTTTAATCTTTCAAAATTCAGATTTTTTCCGATCAAGTGTTGAGGGGAGAAAATAATCTATTAACTGCTTCAAAACATTCTGTACTTGCATGTTATCTTATCTGTTGAATCTTTTACAAATGGTGGTACATTTTCGGTTCAAAGACACCTCGACTTAATTAATAACCTTTCATTATTTTCTCAAGTCGAGGGGGAGTGTCGTCAAGTTTCTTTCCTAAAATCTTCTGGTAACCAAAATGGAAGTTAAAAGGCTTTGTTTGAAAAAGGAAAAGGTGGAGGGACCAAAATGCCAAAAGGTTAAACTCATTTTTAATAAAACACCCTCCCACCTACTTTTATTCTTCACATTTATTACACTAAACCAAACACATCCTACCAAAATCGCTCAAGATATCTCGGTTTTGATCATCATTTGTAAGTGTTTTGTGATCTAAACATGCTTTTAAGATAAGGTCTTGAATTTCATTCAAATCCAACGGTTTAAATTCATGTTACGAGTGATTATGTGTTCTACGATGTGTATGAACACACAATCATGTGAATGTTTGTGGTTAAAATGGATTGTGTCAAAACGCTTTAAATACATCAATGATATATTTTATCCATCAAAATCCACCCGTAAACACTTAAATGATTTTTGAAAATTAGGTTCTTATGTCAATTGGGTGTTTTCAAATGTGAAGTGTTTTGGTCAAAAGATTGTTGGGTTATGTTCTATGATGATGAATTGATGATTTCCGCTTTATAACCACCCGTAAACTCTAATTGATAAACAATTTGAATTAGGGTTTAATGTTCATAAGTTTGGGTATTTTGATTCACCATGAATTAAGTGTTATAACTGGTATAGACTCTCAACACTCTTAAACTACCGTAAAATTTGGTGCATATTCCATGGCTAGATCTCATACGCCAGAGATTTAGGTTTAGACTACGCTTAAATCGCTTTTAATCATCCAAATGTGTTTTGTTCGTCATAAAATGAATGTTATGTGTTTAACATTGATGATATGATGCTTTATTTCAAGCTTGCAACACTAAATATTCGTAATCAAGGCACATACCACGATAAGGATCACCTTACGCAGCTTGTTATGCAGATTTGTCTTACGCGTAAAGCCCACGAAGGTTCTACATATGGGACTACGCTGATCCTGTGAAGGATATGCGTCAAGGACCTCTACGCGATAAGGTCAACTCTACGTAGTAGCCTTACTGAAGGTTAATATATGCCACGATAAGCTTTACGATAAGGTCCCTTCTTTCCCTACTTAACACTTCTTACGCCACGCCAGTAAGTTTACGCCACGCATATATCATTCGCTTCACGATAACTTTACCAATCCTAACGCATAAGCCGGATCATACCTTCATATGAATTGTTACGCGGTACAAACTTGTAAATAAACTAATCATATCATCACTAATCCTAAAATGTCACTAATAAACCAAATCGCTTGATATGTTGTGAACAATAAGTGATAAAATAAACTTTAAAACTTAAAGTTAACTAACTCACGAAACATTTCACGACGCCATTGGACTATTATACAAGTGACTTAGGACTCGTGAACAATCATTGACACCTGACATTCAATAACTAGACAATAAGACCTCGCTGACTAACATTATGTCTTTCGATATGTTGGTTCTTTTGGCTAATGTTATTTCGCATCACGACATGGTCAACAAATGAATATGGATGCACCGTTCTCTCCATTGCCGATATTCTATCCTCATGGCTATCCAATGAAGATAGGAAAAAATAATCTCCGTGTTGACTTTGACAACCTCACTTGCTCAGAATCTTCATGTTTAATTGCTATTGATATTCTCGAGGACTCATCCAGACGTAACATGCTTTCACACTCAATCGCCTCGAGATCTACATCCAACAGCTTCGAACACTATGGAAAGGGTCAAAGGACAAACCGCCGTGACGTGACTCAATCACAAACAAGTCACCATTACACTCGCAGACTTAAGGGTCGTTCTCCTAATTCCCGATGTCGATCCAACCAAACTATATGCCACACTGCCAAGAGCTCACTCTCCAATTCTTAATCAATATCGGTTATGACGAGGCTACGTGAGTAATCACCAAGCATTCTCACGTAGAGCTTAAGAGTATTCCTCAACCCCGGAGAACTCTCTACATGATCATCACCAAGTCTGCTTTCGGCCGATAGCTATGAGCACCCTAAGCTCATGGAACCGCAAATATTCTCGCATTGGTCAACAAGAAACACATCGCTATCGGCTCGATTTGGGATGACATGATGTCATTTCTCAACAAACTTGGCTCAAAGATTCCCTACATCAGATATTCTAAATTGTTGATCCGAGAGCACTGGACTTCATCCCGACATTCCCAAGAGGCTCAATGACCCCGACAATCACGACATGTTGACGGAACCCATTCTATCTCGTCGTAATCAAGGAAACGCCTACAAAGAAACAAGGTGTCTGGCCGCCGATTTCTTCTAACTCAAGATGTCAAAGCTCAAACGCATAAAAGGTATCTCCGAAGCAAATGACAAGGCAAAGTTGGTCATCTCGACGAAAAATCTTCGAACACCTGAAGGAGAACCAAAAGAGGAAGCGTGAAGTACGCAAGTAAGTGGAGTCAAAGGAAGTTCCCCAAGAGGAACCCTCCTCAAAGAGGATTGTTCCATCTAAGGAAGTCGCTCCCATCCCAATTCCCAAACCCAACCAAAAGAAAGCTTGTGGACGAAAGCTCAAGGTACTTTAACATGATGAAGAGATTACCTTCTAATCGCGAACCGTGAACACCTCCAAAGCAGCCTAAACCTACAAGTCCAATAGCTAACATGGAAAAGGAAAGACTGTGATTTGAGTCTCATGATGAAAGCTCAAGAAGAAGAAGAGCAACCGGATCAATCCTACAGAAGAAGTTTAAATTAGTTAGACAAATTCAAAAGTCAAGAATTTGCAAAAGATCAAATGGGTGGCCCCGAGGATCAAGTGGTGCTATCCACTCTTCACCGTGTCCTGGCGCGTTAATCAACCCGATAAGGGATCCGTGCCACCACTTTGTGCAACAACAAACGCAGAAGGAGTCTACGATCTTAACATTGAGGAACCAAAAGAATAAGACGAGAAAGAGAAACCGATGAAGAAGCTAAGGAACGACGGAAGAAAAGGCTAAAATCGACATGATGACTAAGAAGATTATGATGACTTTCTTCAACAGCCCAACTCGCTCCAAGGAGGATACTGCGACCTCCAAAGGACCCCGAATCTCCTCATGTCCCTCCTCATCGATTCTTCATCTCACTCATCACCACCACCATCAAAAAGATCAACAAAATCATCATCCAAACTGCGGAAGAAACCACCTCGATCTTGGATTTCTCAAGCTCATAAACGAATTCACAAAGTCCGCCAAACAAGTCGAAAGAAAACGCGCTCTACAAAAGCTAAATTTCTGTCGATCACATACAAAGATATGTATGACGAGCATGACAAGATGGAGAAAGAAAGGAATTTGTTCGGTTCATGAAGAGTCATCGAAGAGAACCGAACGAAATGATCGAAGGTTACACTCAACAAGTACCTTCTGATATCGCTCCTAAAGTCCTAAAGGAACCGGAAAAGACAAAGAAGAGATCATACCACAAGTTTCTCGACACCGCCCCGTGTGACTAGAGAAATATTTTCCACACAACTCACCCCTAACATCGTAGCATTGGTTAAAAATACAATGGCCAAAGAACGATCTCTCAATCTGAAGTTAATCGCTAAACTTGTGATACAAATGTCAAAGCGATCCGAACGCTTACTTCGATGAAGCAATTTTTCAAAATCTACTTGATTTTCAACTCAGATCATCATGCAAGGAGTCAACCGATCAACCCAAACGACCAAGAGATGACGATGATAAGGATAAGGATTCAGACCTAAACGCCGGCACCGGGTAAATCTACCTCTGCCACCTCCTCCACCACCGAACTTTCTCAACAAAGTCTCCTCCACCTCGGCTTCTATCGATAAACCTCGACGATTCCGAAGTTACCACCCCCGACTCATAAAAAGTGTGATTACTTTGAGTATACGGGTGGTGACGATGAAGAGGTCCTCGAGCCCCTACAACAACCCACCTCACCCAAACAAGCGGTAAACCAAGATCATCATCAAGGCCTTAAAAGAAGAAGAAGACGACTCTCACTCGAGTCGCATGGCTAGATGACGATAAAACCAAAGAGTTTGAATGGTTCTCCACACTTGTCAATCAAACTCCCTACCCCGATGAAGGTCAAGAATTGGTAGACGGTTCTACATTGGAGCACGCAAAACTTTTGCAAGAAAAGTTCCATTTGAAGAAAATGACGAACTGAATTGAAGTAATCAAGAATGAAGCATTCCAACTTCTTAAAGACAGCTCAAAGCCGTCGAGGTCGAATATCATCTTGAGAACATCGCTCGAGCTATGTCTAACGACATGGATTGGCTCAATCCCGAAGCAAACATTGACTTCACACAAAGGGACAACCCTCCATACTACACCGACGACCAAACCCTACCGACCATTGGCCAAACATCAACCACGGATTCCTTCCCGATCTTTAACAGACTGATTTTCTCTACACGGTAGCGATGGTTCTCGAAAATACGCTACATCATTGACTCTTCCATTCCCAGCGGCTATTTACTCAAACCGCATAGCTATCGAGGAACGTGCAAATCACTTGTTTTCTCGACAACGCAAGCATACGACCAAGATGCATTGTATGGGATTCATCATTGGCTCAACGCCAAGAATCTACTACGTAAGCCGCCGGTTCGTAAGTCTCAACATGCAGCGTATAGTTCTAAGGACATCGTGGCCATCAAACACATTGATCTCAAGTCTAAGTGGGACTACACATTCTTAAAGAATATCATAGTCAAACGACAAGATGAACTGGACTATGGATTCTCTCGAGGTCGACTTTGAGAACTTGTCCTCAACGACATCAAGACATGTACCTTGCCAAAGTACGGTCGTATGAGACAATTCTCACCGGGTTCAACGTGAATTTATCAAGTCGCTCATCTTCATTAGACGATCGTGATCAAAGAACGTGTTGAAGATATCCGTGATGGTCGTTGAATCTTATCGACGCTGTCAACTCTACTCCTCCAACGCTTACTCTTCCCGATCTCAATCGCCTACCTCAATATACGCCAGAAACCTTTCGAGTTGTTTACCGCAGTGAACTTCAAAGAAACTGCAATGTGTAGTGATCTTCAAATTGATCATACTTTGAAGCCGGTTAGGGATGGATTAGCCGACGTGGAAGGATATACCAAAGTTGGGTCTCGTAGCTACCGAATTCTCGTGAAAGGAGGGATGAGAAGGATCATCACCATGATTGATGAACGGTTGTTCGGGGATCGCCGTGACGATTGGAGAGCTATTTGGTGGTCGACCCGTGAGAAACATCACCGCTTTCAACGCGACTCCCCGGGAACATCACCGCACTTCCCGGTACCCCTTGAATTGTTTCCTTCATAATTTTGGATGTATGATTATATATGTCATGGCTTTGCACACATAACAAAGGTACAACCCGTAATTGTCAATAAAGGACCCCGTGGTACGCCTGCCACAATCCTTATAAAGGAGCCTAAAGCTTCTTACTTTTGAGTAAAACCTATCAAACCTTTCATTTTTCAAGGTTTTGCTCAAAAGAACAAGTACTTCCCTTTAAGACTTTCAAAACCTCAACCGCTTATATCACTTGTGAGGGGAGTATTTGAAACTTTGTTCACAAATTGTTCACAGTGGTCATTCTTCCCGCAACACTCTAAATGGTCATATTTATTCTCAAACGTTTCAAAAATAACACTTTAATATGCCAATTTTGAGGGGGAGAAAATATGTGATAAGAAATATGTTGTACAAAATGCAAATGAATCAGGTACCGTGACTTAACCAACTAATTGACGCTTAACCGTTAGTAACTCAAAAGACTTGTCCCGACGGGTAATAATTTCAAGCTAGTTCGCTAGTGATGTAAACGTGTCTCGCAGGACTTGTCTCGAGTAGAATGTACCATTCGAGAAACTTTTGATAGACATGAACTCGACGGTTTGACAACCTTCCAAGGTTTGTCTACACCTTCAAGGTAGTTATTAGAGCTAGTTGTCACCTAAAAGCTTGTAACTCTTTAACTATGCAACGTGAACCGTCTCGATTGTCTATCTTAGGATCAATTCAAAAGCCTTTCCTCACTCTGCATTTAACCATTAAAACTATTAAGCACGTGAGGGGAGTATTTATGCAAAACATCATCTCTCACAATGGTTCAAACATGTTTTTCATTAACAAACCCGTTGAGAGACATTTTTCATACAAAGGTTTTAATGGCAAACATAGGTTAGTCATGGAGTTATAAGGTGACTAAGGTTAGGAATAACCGCCCTATGATCCGCCAGAGCCGGAGGGATCTACCCAAGGACACCACAATAGTTAGTATTTAGAAGTCCTTAGGTATGATTGTAAAAAGGAGAAAATGAGAATCGGAGAAAGAAGGAGTTGAAGAATTAAAAGAAATGCAAAGAAAAGGGTGAAAAGAAATAGCCCTCCAGATTATTCAACTTAGCGCATAATCGGGTTCAATTTATATGCTATCTTGTCACAGTTAGCACGGGTATTGAAGATTAAAAGTCGCCATGGACCCAAAGGACGCATGCACTAAACCTTCTTTGCCACTCAAGTTTCTCTCAACGGAAGCTTGTTTCATTCTCACAGGAACCCTACGTGAAACTATCGGCTTTCTCCTAGAGATTGCGGTATTGAAGGGAGACTCTCCCTAGTCTCCGCTCCAGAAAACCAAAACGCACTATTGAGTCTAGAGCCACGAGATTCATCAAAAGATCTCTTAGGAACACTTGACATTTAATCACTTGATAATTAACTAATAAGATCATCGGTTCATATCGAAGTCCTTCACGATCTTAGCAACTGTCGAGAACATTTATGAGAGGTTCACATCTTGTGATCCTCGCGATTGAATGGAAACTCGCCGTGGTCAACATCAAACAGCTCGCCGCCAGGGTCATTTCGTAACTCCCCGCGGATTACGCGAGTGTGTCTCAAACGGTCTACAGCCAGAGGTGATGCTTCGTGTACCTCAACACTCATTCGAATCGAGATGTACTTCGACATCGCGTTATCTCACTTGTGGGACTCAGCTCAGAACGCCTTTGTAAGAATTAGAGTTGTGTCCTCACACTATGTCGTTAACACCTCGAAGTTCAAACTTGTAAGTCGAAACCGCTATTACTAACCGCTTGAAATGTTTTCTTCTTATGGAAGCTTCGAGCGGGATGATCGTGCCGATTCTTCTCATGCTCACGCCAACATCATCACTAATGGAAGTTCTATCCAAAAAAAGCAACACAACGCCGTAATGATTCTTCACAAACCAAAGAATCTACAAAGTTAAAGACTTAAAGAACTTCAAAGATTGATTTCCAACGCCAAAGAGCGCAGTGAGCATGTTGAAGAATGACGGAGACACCGAGCAAATAAGGCACTGAAGGCATCATGCGCATAACAACATACTATCACTTTCACCACAAAGAACAATGATCAAAGAACAAAGTTAAAGATGACGCCAAAGCATAACTGTTCAAAGATAACTATCTCTACACCGGGAGATTGTTCAATCAAGGCAATTCTTCTCACAAGAAAGAAGAATGTCGAAGACGCCACCGCTACTATTACATCAACGCTTTCACCGCCATTCATATATACTTGAGGGGAGATTGTTGGAATCACTCCTAAACAAAGATTTCAAGTATTTATATTTCATATGTAATAGGTAGCTTTATTATGGCCTTTATGTTTGTTTAAGGTCAAGCTTATGTAGAAGGCCCATAAGCTTAGGCCCAAGCCCAATAAGGAATAGGGAAGGAGAGGGAGTTGCCCTAGCTCCTTGCCTATATAAACCATGTAATAACCTTCATTTGAAGTTTGGTTGTTCAAGTTTCTTCACATACCTACGCTTAACCGTCTTATTATTGTTGTGTGTGTGTTAGATCTTGTTCAATCGCCCATCTCCTTTCTATATAACTTGTGTTTGTAAAACTAGTGACCTAACAA
>OU343222.1:34244615-34367253 GCA_910596185.1 Chrysanthemum makinoi | reverse complement strand
CATTTCATGCTCCTCTCACAAATGTGTTTCTCAACTACGTGTCGCATCCCCATTGGCTGTGCATTTAATGATAACTTATGTGCCTTCTACTCATTGGTTGTGGATTTAATGAGCTACAAAAAACATACTTTCTTACAACATACATAGGTTACATTTAAGGATCAAAAAATCTAGACACCCATATATATGTTGCTACTTAAACACAACCCAGGATGTTCCAGCGAATTACCACTCATCATAATTTACCACTCATCATAATTTGCTTCTCTTCATAAGATTGCTCATCCACACCTTTACTAAAAAAAAAAATGCCACCGCCTCTCTTCATCCTACTTCCCACCGCCTCTCTTCATCCTACAAAATTCCACCCACCGCCATATCATCCGAGCCTCATTTGCCACAAATTTTTTACCACCACCTTCAACCCTCCTTCAATCACACCGTACACGCACCACACGAAACCACCACACCACCACCATCATACGAAACCACCACACCACCGCAGGTAAATTTGTGTTAACTTGATTTTGTTATTAATATTTTTTAGTTTTTTTTTTAATTTTATTTATAGATTTGTGTTTGTGTTATTTTATAAATTTGTGGTTGTTTATGTTTTTGTAATAGGCCGCCGGTACGTACCATCTCTGCCGCGTCGTTCCGCCTCTTGCCACCAACTGGAATAAATTAAGGTAACGATTCTGATTTATTTTTTCTGTTTTGGGTCAATGGATTTGCATCGAGGTACACCTTATTTTTTCTGTTTTGGGTCAATGGATTTGCAATTAGCTAATTAATTTATAAGTTAGGGGTCATGAAGCATTGGTTTAAAACAGTCCACAACACATATAAGCCCCGCAAAAGTCATAACAAGCACGGAAATTACATACTAGCACCTCATATGGGGTGTTTGGATACTCACATCTCTCTCAGGTGTATATGAAATATAACAAGTTGGAAATGGAAGATAAACACTCATTAACCGGTCCTAGTACATAGATTACCATAGGCTTGAGAATAGATCAAACCTCCATCGCTTTGGCGTAAGCACTTAGGAAAGACTATCAAAGAGGTCTTTAAAGGGTTGTAACGTTAGGCTTACGGTAGGGAAACAAAGGGTTTGGTGGGATAGGCTTTTTAGTGGTGGCAAGTCAAAAATCTCTATGTTAAATGCATACGAAGAATGGCGTTGCTAAGCCAAGACTCGACACTCTAGACTTTAGCTAACTGAAACAAACAAACATAAATTTAAAAGATAGATGTAGGATGGTAGCCCTTTTTTTTTTTTTTTTTTTTTGAACACTCTATTTTTTTTCTTTTCTCTTTTTCTATTTTTTTCGATTTTTTTCCCATACACTTTTACTCTACCATCCTCTACGGTAACATCAAAATGATAGGGATTTATAGGCACATCCCTACACTTGAGTTTTTATTATTATAACACTAATTTGACCCGAATTGAAAAGATCAAAACACTTGAGGTACATTATTACGCAAACAAAGGGAATTGGAATTTAACGCCCCCGTCATTTCATAAACTTTAACTTTTCCCATGAATCCCAATCGTCCCAAAACTGTGTACAAAGGATATGACTCGACTTAGCAACTCATGCAAGCAACTGGATAATTGAACTAAGGGTTTAGGGTGATAACAAAAATGCACTAAAAGTGAGTGCATACAAGGTAGGCTAAGGCGATTTGGGTGTATATTTGGGGGTGGGGTGTAAACAATGCTCTTCATTGATATTCGGAAAAACCGAAACATCACGAGAACCGCGAAAAGGATAGGCTCTGAGGGTTAACTAGGGTATCGTGTACTAAAGATGAGTACAACGCGGTGGGGAATTACTCAACCGAGGTGGAAGAAGTAATTATATTACGGTATCAAACAAGGGTTATCCTAATGCCTCTTATCATTTAGTTATTCCTAACTACACAAGTGTAGTCTTACTAGTGATCTCAGAATGCATCACAAAACAAGTTCTAGAATCTAATATACTATCGGTTCACACTCTAAGCATTAAAGATGAATGCTTTTAATTCCTACTAATCAAGGGCTGATCCTCACATTTTGGGTGGAATTTAGGTGGTAAAGGGTTTTGTGCTAGTCATGCAACTTCCTATCCGTGAGACGTTTTTGTTAAAACTAATGGCCCACTCCTATATGTCATGAAAAATTAAAAATTTGGTGCCAAAATTACCCTAACCGACATTTTCTCATGGTTTATTACACAAATACACTTGGACAAAGCAAATAATCAAGGATAAGCATATTTTCAAAGTTCCCGTTTTATTTTCCCTCCCTACACTTAAACTGAACATTGTCCCCAATGTTCCCCGAAAGTATCAAAGTTATGATAATGGAAGGTAATGAAAACGAAGAAACTAATACTCCCCGATTAGCTCTCGGTAGGATCCGTATGTGAAGTAGTGGTTAAATCCTTTCCAAGAAGAATTTATGCGTGAAAAGCTCCTTCCAATCTAATGTAACTTCTTCTTGATAAACTAAACGCACACTTGAAGAAAACAAACGAAACCTTCGCGTAAAATCGGCGGTAATAATATATATAAGACTCGATTTAAAACTAGGATATAATGCTTGTGGAATGGATGTTTACAGAATTTTGAAAATTAAGACGAAAATTCCAAAAATTTATAAGTAGCTCGAAAACGAGAAAAAGTAATCTGTTATTTTACTCCTTTCCGACGTCAAGTTATCCTCGACAAAAATCGGGTTCCAAATTTTCCGGAAAATTTACATCTTTAGAATCTGGAAAATTTCGCAAAACATCCATTATGACTCGATACAAGCATTTGACTCGAACAAACACACATATATATCTTTTTAATAAATTGTTATTCTCATGTTTACGTTTCTTTTGAAAACGCGTGTAATCCTCCCTACACTTATCCCTTATGTAAAATACCTTTATATGCAATTAAGACGAGGTTAAAAACAAAATAAAGCATTTTTACAAATTTAAACATGAGAATAAACAATCAATAAAAGACATATGACACTAACAAGCAAACAATTAAGCATGGGTTTCCTCCCCAAGCGCTTTTCTTTATTTAAGAGTCTTGTAGCTAGACTCGTAGTCGTGCCCCTACGTGACTTCATTACCGCCACCTTCTTCCTTCGCTTTCCCTTCGTCGAAAGGGTGTAGACGTTGTATGCTTACCGTGGATTCCTTGCCAACGTTGTCTATTATGGTGACGGTTTTATCTTTTAAGTTGGTTTCCTTCACTCAGAAAGGTCCAAACCATCTTGGTTTGTTTCTACCTCGTAATGCCCTTATCCGTGATTTGTATAAAAGTACTTTTTCTCCTTTTAGAAATTCCTTAGGGTTCCTTTGTGCCTTTGGTATCGAAGTGGGATTATTTCCTAACTTCTTATCTGGTTTCCACAACGTTGCATACTTGAACCATAAAGTCCCTAAGCCCTTTTTCCCAGTATTCATCTTCTTCTTAACACTATTGCCGGGCTTTTGATTTCCACCGTAATCATTTCCATGATCTTAAGAGGATACCTTTGGATGATGGGTATCCTAGCGCACCCTTCCCGCTTTTGAGTATCATGATGCCCTCTCCGCATTTGATGGTTGCCTTGGCGGTGGCTAGAAATGGTGTCCCAAGAATGAGGGGCACGTTTTTATCTTCCTCAACATCAATGATCACGAAATCCACCGGATAAACGATATTAGCCACCTCAACGAACATCCATCGCGATTCCTATGGGGTGGACATAGGTGTGATTAGCTAAGGAAAGTCTAAGATCGGTCTTGGCCGGTTTCTCCTTAGTTAACTTATTATAGATTGATAATGGCATTATGTTCACATCACCCGATCGGCTAAGGCATTTATATTATCAATATCACCTATGCTACATGGTATCACGAAATTCCCTGTGGTGTCTCGTTCTTTTGTTAATGGTTTTTTTATGACCAACTCATACAGGGTCCCATAGGTAAGGCCATACTCTTCTTCTCACATCTTTCCTTCAAGGGCCTCCCTAAGAACTTCATTGTACCTAAAGTTGTTTACTTGGTTTGCAATGGTTTTTTGTTAATTTCGTGCTTAAGGTAGTACTCAATGGTCTCAGGCTCATCATTAGGCACATACTCCTCCCTCTTTCTTTCCTCAGTTTTCCTCATCTCACCCTTGCATCCTCTGGGCATAATGGAAACGGCGTTAACAAACGAAGGGAGGACAATCTGCTTCTTCTTTACTAGTACCTTTTCGGGAACTTTTGTTTTGGTATATTCTATTACCAAATTCATCATTTCCGTCATTTTCGCTTCCATTTCCTCTCTCTACCTATAAACCTCCTCTTTAAATTTGGCTAATCTCTCCGTATGAGCTGCCATGTACTCCCTCATTTGTTCCTTGAAGCTCGGTGAAAGTGGTATTGGGGAAGTAGAACGGAAGCGCCTTTCGGAATTTGGGTTTTGCTCACGACTTGGGGACTCGAAAAGGTGTGGGGTGGTTGGTGGAATTGGCGATTTGACAACTCGAGGAATTTGTACGGGACTCTTCTTTGCCTTCCAAAAGATAATCAATCCTCTCTCAATGGCACTCATTTGCTCCTCGAGGGTGTCGGAAGATTCAAAAGGAGTTGATATGGCATTAACTATGTTAACCGGAGTTTCAGGGATTCATTCCAACCGTAGCTTTGATCAGCAAGCTCCTCTATAATATCCCAAGATTTCTCATTAAAGCCTGAGCCTTCCACCGGCAGCTCGATCAATGGATCGTCGAGTGATGAAATCGGTATGGTCATAGAAGATTTGGATTTGAAGCCAAAGATCAATGCCATGATGGGGAAGTCTACGGAGTAGGTCCTTAAATCGAGTCCATGCTTTGTAGAGAGACTCACCTTGAAGTTGTTGAAACGTCAAGATGTCTCGCCTAAGTTTAGTGGTTCTTCCCGGTGGGAAAAATTGAGCAAGGAAGCGAGAGGTAAGATCATCCCAACTTGAGATGGAGCCGGCGGGAGTCGCTCAAGCCAATTACTAGCTTGGTCCCGAGAGAAAATTGGAAGAGACGCAGCGCGTGGTCTCCGAGTAGTAGCATCAAGGTCGATGGAATCGACAATTTTAAGGAAATCCCTAAGATGCTGATTTGGATCTTCGGAATGAAGTCCATGGAATGCACATCCGTTTTGCACCAACCGGATGGTGTCGGATCGCAGGGCCGTAGTTTGGGCTTGGTCGGGAAGCTCAATGGTGTTCCTATAGCCTAGGTGGCTTGGTCTTGAGTATTCACCAAGAGTACGGGCTCTTAGCGGGTCATTTGGTGGTGGGTTGATGAATGGTGGGTGGTTATCACCTTCCATGATGAAAAGTGATGGGATTACGAACAAAGGTCACGAAGAAGGGGATAGACTATGAGAAAGCTAAAATGAGAAAAATTTACTTGATAGGAATCAAGCAAAGAAACCTAAACGAGGTGGACTACTACTAGCTATTCTATTCCAGCACGCCAAAACTTGATAACGCTACACGCCGCTCGGGTCAAAGGAACTTCCTTTTCGTCGAGCAAGTTTTTCAACACCCTAGGCAGTGAACCTAATCGTTGTAGTGTAGTATTAGGGTAAGCCACGGGTATTGATATCGTTCTCCAGGGGAATAGGAATGCTAGTGAGAAGTTACTATGCTAAGGTTGGGGTTGAGGAAGATTATTTTTTATCTTTTTATGTTTTTTTAGGAAATTGAAAGGTACGAATCTCTGGGTTTGGATTTGGGGGTTGGTATTTCTACCGATTACTCTACTTATCTAATTATCTAATCTAAGGTGTATGTAGTCTATGTCTAATTATTGTGTGCTCGTATGATAGTTTAAAGATGTGTTTACTTAGGTTTTACTACTCCTTAATTATCTCCTATTGGTGGTTGAATTGTCACGTCCTTATTCTTAGTTGCGTTGTGTGTCTAAAGTTGTAGGGTATGCGCTTCTCCCTAACTCTTTGAACTTACCAAAGGGTCTCGTCTACAAAACCCACTAGGGATAATAAACTCTTACTCTAAGGCACTTTTTGGATGGTTTAGCTTACAACTACTCAAGGAGTTATATTCTAAGGTTCACAAAGATTTAATCAAGCATTAAGTACACAACGAATGACCTATCGCATTACTAGATCATTAATCAACTAAGATAAGAGACAACCAATCAATATTCAATAATTAAGTTTCATATTCCCTAAGCAAACACACAAGTAAATTAGCCGGACATGGAGAACATGCAAGCATACACACAAATAATCAAAGACATAATTCTATTAATGAACTAAAACACTTATCTTGGTGTAAGATAGGATTTGGAACCCTAAAATACTGTACAAGACAGCCTTGGTTCGGTTTAGGTTTTTACTCCAAAAGACTACTCACAAATACTGAAAAATTCGGATTCTATATATAAGATTACGCGACGGCCACCTTATGTTTTGTGACGCGGCCGTGTCGCCGTATTAGGGTTTCGTCGCCACGTTAGACTTGCGGCGGTCACAATCACACCTTGTGATTGTGACGCCGCCCTCTTCACTTCCGCCCGGATTGCATCTAGGACGTTTGAGTTGCGATGGCCTCTCTTTTATAACTTGACGCCGTCACTTGAAAATAAGAATTTTGGCTTCTGTCCCGTCACAAAATCCTCCGACGGCGTCGCAGATAAGCAAAGTGACGCCATCACCTTGTGTTTTAGCAGCTTGAGTGTCTCGATTCTTGACTTTGGCCATTTTCTTCAGATATCCGCCATCCAAATAAGTGCCATTACAGCAATTTGCCTTCAAGAGACCTAAAAAGCGAAAAGGAACGATATTAAATAATAACGGATACAAAAGTGATCAAATAAGGACTTAAACGACCCCTCAAAAAGGTACCTTTTAAAACCTTATCACATGACCAAAGAAAATGTTGATCAAATTATTAAGATTATAAAACAAAAAAAATCAAAAAGTAAAATAAAACAGAGGTTGAATTTAAAGAGCATCCACAATGCATCAAGTCATTAAAGACTTGATGCATTTAATGCATAGCATATATAATGACTTGAGCTTTTAGCAAAAGCTTGAAGTTTACCATGTCTTTGTAAAAAACTTTCCCAAAAAGTCTTGTATGCAATACCAAAAATCTTTTCAAATAACTTTTTGAAATAGTAAAAAGCTATTATCTAGTTTACCCATTGCGGATGCTTAGGCTTGACATTTTATCAAATACCATGTAATCGTGCACCTCAATGCATAAGTTTACACCGTACTCTTCTTCAACCACAATTATACCTTACTTTTGTTGGAAACAATGAGTAAGTGGATATCGTATTCCCGTGTAATGATGAATGTAAATGAACACCAGTTATTGATTTATCATAAGGTAAATCTTACATATATGACATTAACGGATGATAAGACACATAACCAACAAGATGAGCAAATAATTTACCAATATCCCTAACTTTGTGACCTGGAGTTTGCAAACTGGGTAACATAAATGAATATAGATACTAAACTCGATGATAAACAACAACGACCAGCAACATATCGATTTTATGAATGCACTTAGTTTCAGATGGGGATTTTGTAGTTGCTATGATGTATTGGTTATGGGGCTCTCATTTTGGTTGAATGTGCCTTGCACGCGTGGTCACCAAGATTCACCCATTTACTAAACGTGTAGACACCAAGTAAGTCTGTTTGTCTAAGACTGTATCCCTCACGGCATATCATTCAAGCCACCTCTTCTTCCTCTTCTTCCATCTCTTCCAGACCTTCAAGGATTGGTTGAGAAACAACGATGCGTTTACCACCATCATAAGCCAACTCTTGATGCATCCCAAGTCCCTGATGATATTCAATTACAAAAAATTAATCAATGCATCAATATACCGATTAGATCACGTAACTAATTTCCCTAAAAAGAAAATTACCGAAGCAACTCTTTTCTCTTCATTAAGGTGAGGCGGCTCATTTCGTCGCGTGTTGCATTCCGCAATCCGTGAACCTTTTGACGAAACCCGCCCCTTTTCCCCTCTCAGACGAGCGTATCCAACAAGTTTCCGAGAGACATCTTACAAGGCATGAAGCAAAGGTAATACCCTCCTTAAAACCCTTTCATTGTAAACGCAAAACTATCATATCCTTTAGATGTCGACGCAACTTCAGTAATTCCATTTTCCAATATGACATCCTTGAGTCTTTCGACACATGAACTTGTCTTCATCGACTCTGAGACCCTAACGAAATTTTCAACTGCAAACCTCTGTTTTGATGCTTGCCGAGAGACGCCTCGCCCTTTGGATTTTATGGATGTTGTTTCAGCAGCTTGTCAAACTCAACCTAATTCTTTAGGTAAGGATCAAAGTGTTGAAAGAGAGCTTCCATTGCAGCAGGCTCACCGTTGGTCAAGTAAGGCAAAATTCTAGCAAACATCTCAGTGTTTCTCTGCTGTTTGCTTGACTTTTTAAGGCCTATTGGGGAGACACCTTTCCAGAACATGAGAACTATTTTCTTGGCTTTTTCTCCGTTGCACAGCCTTCTTCATTGGAGACTGTAAGAGCATTTTGGGTGATGCTGATATTTTCACTTTCGTTAGCTTCCATTGTTAAACTCTCCACAATTAGGAGATGCCTTCGCTTGGCTCGATGGCATCGCAAACTCCACTTCGGGTCTTGGGACTCTTCTCGATCCTCATCCAAATCTTTGATCATGGGCTCAGTAGCTTCACCATCCAACCCCTGATAAATGGACACCAATATACATAATTACCAATAGTCGAAAAAAGTATTTTAGTAGCTAGCTCATAGCAAAGACTCTATTGTGGTTACAAACCACGGGTTGATATTTATCGCTATACATGCTTTAAAAGCGTGAAGAAACCTCGTTGACGTATTGACCTCAGAGAAAGCGAGTGGATCACGCATACGGTAATCGAAACCAACGTCATCACATACTGTGAGCCACTCTTTTTCCGAGGTCGGTAAACGTTAAGATTTAATATCATCATGCGAAACGATTTTCATGTTACTCTGAAAAATCATTGAGCCATTATCTTACAAAACAAAACGTTGAATACCATCTAAAACTTCGGAGGAACATAATACCATTTCAACAGAAACAAGCATCACATCATTTGTCCTCGATTATACATGGCTTGATCACCTATGTATAATTCAGGAAGAAGTATGTCATGAAAGTAACAAGCATCATTTCAAATCTCTTAAAACAATCTTCACTCAAAAGCAAAGCTTTGTAATCAAATAAATTGTTCATAAACATTTCTTTTTGTGAACACTTTATAGAAGCCTACGCCATTCATCCCTCACTCAACCGATAAGTTAGAATTTGATGAGTTACCTTTTTAGGAAAGGCTTTCTATATCATCTATGAGGAGGATTCCTCGATACAAGAAAACAATGAAAGGATTTCGGAATTTCCAACAAGGACTAGAAGTATGTTGTAAGACGTTTCAAAACCCAAAAAAAATCCTAAGACATCACGAGACATTCCGAACCACTATCTTTGGACTAGAAGCCAAAATGTATCATTTCAAAAGCATCAATTTGGACCGAGTTACAACATTTAGTACGAAGCGAATACACACTAAGCAACACTATAGGGAGAAACCAAGTCTTCTAAGCGAGACTACTGAGAACATTCCACTAAACATGGTTTCAACAAAATGTGAACTTCCCTACAATGAGTTTCCCTTAAAGGAAAATTTGGTTAAATTTAGGTTATCGATACAAACTTTCCCTAAGGCATTGTGTTCCCTAGAAATTTCAAGTAACCTCACTTCTATATCAAGAGATGCAACAGGTTTGAACATATCGGACAATCAATGACACTCCATCTACAAGTGAAATTAGAACAAATATTCTTTGACATAGTATAAGGCGATATCTATGTTTATGCTAGCATAATAACAATCTAAGTGATGAAATATTTTAGAAGCACTCAATATCGGAACAAATCTTGGAAATCAACCACTACACCACATCACTTAAACATTTAAGGTTTTGTGACTTGACAACATAGAGCATGGAAACACTTCGATAATCAAACAATAAACATTTTAGTCATGGAGACTAAGCACCTTAGGCAAGTAATGACATTTGCTAGAACTTGAAACGCGAGGAATCACAATTGTTACCCATAATCTATTCCTTTCTATAGGGTCCTTTTCTAATGACTTAACATTTTGAAATTTGGCTTGAGACACGTGGTATCAATTCCAGTTGTACCTATTATAAGCTATTAGATTCACCTTAGGCTCCTGATAACCATTTCAATCTTTCCATGGAACCTACTAGGACATGATTATCACCTATTATCCTCAACTCAATGGTTAGAGCGAGAGAACAATTCCCACATTAGATGATATGCTCAAGCATGTGTGATTTTCTAGAAATGATTAGTCAAATCATTCTTCATCGACAAGTACCCTTACAACAATAGTCAACACATGAACATATTGACTACACCAATTGAGGAACTCTATGGTCAAGGTGTCAACCACTTATTCACGGGTCAAAATCAGGAAAGTCCAACTCATTAGTCCATGACTTATTCATGAAACAACCGCGGAAATCGCATACAAATCAAAAATCAGTTACAAGTAACAACATATAGCTAGTTAAGTTATGTCGATATACGACGCAAAATATTGGAAGTATGTGCCATAAGTCGCAAACCATTAGAAGTTCAAGTTGGCAAAAATATATGTTCAAGCGCCCCGTCTTGGAAAGGCGTGGTAATGCATTCGAAAACACCGACGACCCAATGCGACTCAAATATCCTCACCTTTCACCGATAACACTGTAGAACCCAACATGGACTGAATTCAGGGGATGAATTCCTTTTTGGTTGGGCGAATGTGACAACTCGTAATTTCAGGTCATTTTACAAACTTTAAAAGTTTCACTATTTCATCATTTATCGTAAACTACGCTTACAGTATCAAATTCGCGTAACCTTAATGGTTTAGCTGCGAATTCATGAACATATCATCAAGGACCTTTCATATAGACTAGATTTAGTCTACATAACATCAATAACATCATTTCATATCGGTTCATGCATGGTTTTGCTTTTATTCATTAAACGTTTATTTTTCCTATTAAATAGCAGCTATCGCAGTAAACATTATTTTGAAACATTGATCCGACACTTCCAAAAATAATATTAATATATTTTTATACTCATTTTAAGACTATAAAAATTATATTATCAATTTACTCGATGTTTTCAATTTATTTCGTATATAAATTGTTATGTTTATATAATGACGACGGTTTTCGTAAATTCAACCCGATAAATATTTATTCACTCAATTCTTGTAAGAAATGTATTTTTATAATTTTTATGACCTCAATATATTTTATCTTGACCCGTTAAAATTTATTTTTAGCTAATGCTACCCTAAATACTCAAATGTATACACAATTTACCACAAGTCTTCAAGTAACTTACATCTTATTACACTTATACATGTTTAAAAAAAATATCAAAGAGGTGACTAACACCCCCTTGCCGACTCAAGGGGGGTGAGTCACATGTGAATTTGCAAATATCTCTTCTAGTACATGTATTTTACTTACAACTAAACACATACACATAAGATATTTCAAGGTGAAAACTTTTCTTGCTTCCTCTCTTCTCTCTAAAACCGGCAACCACTAGGACCAAGGAAGATCATCATAAAATTTTTCTAGACAAGGTTTTAACACTCTAGTCTCACTCTTTATTAAGGTTTTGCAATAAAAACCTTGGGTGATTAGGAAAATCCTTTGTCCATAAACTTCATCAAGTTACTAGTAAGCATCCATATTCATGTTTTTATTTCATATTCATTGTTATATTCATTTCATCATACTTGAGAAAACATGCAAGTCATATGATGTTTATACCACTTTTTCATTGATTTTAAGAGTTATATATATATATATATATATATATATATATATATATATATATATATATATATATATATATTTGTCATCCTATAATTACTCCTTGTTATAAATCACTCTTGGTGATGTCTAGGAACCCATGACACCCTAAGAAGGTGTATGGTGGGATTAGAATAGCTTCGGAGTTGTTTTCTATTGGTTGGAATAGGTTTGGCGCGAGAAAAACTCATTTCGACAAGTTTTCTAAAGGGTCTGTCCTTATTTTGAAATTCTGGAATTTTCGACAGTAAGCAAAATATTTTGGGCTAGATATTTGGAAAATATACTTTAAAACGAAAACGTGGCCGCTTGAACGGGTTAAAACGGAGCTATAACGAAGAAGTTATGAATTTTTGAAGTTTGACAACGAAAACTAATTTGTTTCAGAAAATTCAGCATGTAATCTCGACTTTTTACGAGTCAAAATGAGTCTTAAGCATTATAAAATGTGTCGACTTATCAAAAATATATTAGTATATATTATTACGATTCTGAGGACATATAAAACGTAGAAAAAGGACTTGTAACGATTAAATTACACGCGATTTAACAAAGTTGCCGTAACTTTATTATATAAGAAAAACTAATATATTTCTATTAGACACATACTACGGCAACGAGGGACCATGTTGAGGGTCGTTTTTAACAATGACGGAGTACTTTTTATAACATGATGTCTTCTAGTAAAAGTAAGTTCATCTAGCCTATTTTCCAAAATGTCCAGCCGTTCGTCAAACGGAGTTGTAATATACGGTCACTTAAACTTTGCCGAAAACCACACTTAAACAATATTTTGGACAAAAGTACCATACTTTACCTATATTTTTCTCCGTGATCGAGACCTCTAGGATGGAAACTTAAATGCTAAAACTTTGAGATAATGATACAAGTTTCCCAAAACAGTTGAGTTCGTTCCTAACACTCGACGTGCACCATTTTACGACTAGCTTTTCGAGGCCATTTTAGTCACTTTCATGAAAATTTCAACAACATTATTTTACGACGAAAAGTTATAATTTCACAATAAATCATTAAATGATTGTCGTAAGATATCATTTCAACGTAAATACTTGTAAAGTATTTTATAACATGACGAGATGTCATAAACATATATATTTCGATGATAAATTCTATTTTCAAAAGCGTACAAGTGGTATAGATTTCATATGAGTTTGCATGCACGACATTACATCATAACTTATCATAGAGCATATCATTCAAAATAGGTCACGGTCAGAGGTTGCGCCTCATTTCAGTATTGCCATTATATCATCATTATCATTGCAAAAGGTGAGTTTTCATAGCCCCGAATTATTCAAGTTTTTACTTTATTTCAAACCTACGGGGGAGAATACATTGCACATCATTTTTATTACGATACCAAGTGTATCAAATTCATTACATTGCTTAAGTTACCTCATGCCAATTGAATGTCCCCATTATATAACATGAACCGTTAATTTCATAGAAGCGAGGGTGAGTGGATAGATCTATCGAGGGTGACTCCTCCATCCGGGTTGGTGGATTCCAACTGGTTAAACGGATGCATTTCATTTATTAACATTATTTGAGTTGTTTAGCAAACACTCGTTGTGGCGTAACATCATGATCATCTAGTTTCTGTCATGGACTTATAGCAATTGTATCATTTTTGTGACATCATTGTCATACAAACTTATACTTGTGGTAGTCGTATTATGCATATACATAAACTCTATGAACTCACTCAACCTTTGTGTTGACACTTTTAGCAATGTATTTTCAGGTAACTAAGGCTTTCACTTCATGGCATGCATGTGGACATATCATAGAGTCGCGGTGACGACGCGTCTCACATGGGATTTATATACTTTAAAAAAAAACATCGTTTGACTTGTATCAAACTTATTTTCCGCACATAGTAACTTTCATTTGAGACCTATCTTTGTAACTGATGAGTGTGTAAATACTCATCATTTTTGGTTCAATCTGAACTGCAAAACGTCTAAAAATGCTCAGAAATGCATCTAAATACTGAAAACATCTCGAAATTGCATTTTATACTTCGATGCAAAATGTTTAAAAACAGATGAAAAATGAGCAAAGTTTGCATAATTGGCGCTTCACCCCCAAGTTTCTAAAATTGTCAAAAAAGCACCCTCGAGCACATAATTTCAAAAGTAAAATCACCAAAGGTCCTTTTAAAATCATAAGTTGTCAAATTTAGTCCTTTGGTGAAAAATATCAAAAGTTTGAGAAAATTACAAGTTTAGTCCTTCAACTTTGAAAATTGGCAAAAATGGCCCCTGGAAAATTGGAAAATGGCAAGATTGGTCCTTGTACTTTTTGAAATTGTCATTAATGGTCCCTTGAAACAACTTTGTGAATATGGCAGTTTAGGTCCTTCAATTTCAGAAAATTACACAAAGGTCCCTATGTATTTATAACCTTTAATACCCATTTTGGACCTTACCAACTCTTGGACCCCTGCCATATAAGCATTTTGAACCCCCTTTATTACTAATATCCAGTCAACCCAACGGTCAAACAAAGCAACCCTCAAGCAATTTTTTCTTCTTCTTTCACCGCTATCACTGCTCACCCAAGCATATCCATCCCCCCAGCTCATCATATTACTCCCCATGTCCCCTCCTCCTCAACACAAGACAAGATGCATTTATTACCCCTCCCTCATCTCACTCAACCATAGCCATCTGTCAAAACCAAAATTCGCGCCAAAATGATCAAACGGCCATGATCACTCCAAGCTATCCAATGGCTCAGAATTTAAGTGGGAATTGATCAGAAACAAGTGGGGAAGACATTTTTCATATAAATAGAAGAAGAGAAAGAAGAAAAAAGTAGTAGCTAGTTTTCATAATTTTCCTTTAATGTCGTTTTTCTTATCCATGTCTTAATTTAGTTTAAAATCTGTAATTTTGTATTTCTATGATCTAAACTCAAGTTAATGTATCATTGTAATCAGTTTTTAAGTGTTAATTTCAAGGTTTGTTTAAAAGTATTGATCTTGTGTTTACTGTTGAGATTTTCAAACTACTGTTCTCACATTTAAGCTTCCAAAATCTTATTTCATCATTCAAATCAGCTCACTTAATCTCTATATAGCTTTTGAAAAGCTTACATTTAAATCTTCAAGCAAAATTGGCTCCTAGTCAACAAAAGTCAAACAGGGGCTTAATTTGAAATGGAAGCTAATATGGGTTGATGCAGTGGTAATATTGGATTGGAATAGAATAGGTTAGCATAGATTGGGTTTGTTTTGGCCTGCAACAACAGCTGGACAGTTGTGAGTTGTCTATCTCACTTTTCATTTTTAGTCAAATTGCACATTTAGCTTGTAAGTGTATCTGTGGTCACAACTTGTTTTTATGTGTTTAATTAGTTGTAATTATGTTCATTTAAACTCATTTTGATCAGTTATAATAGTTAGTTAAGCTTACATCTCAGTTTTGAGTTCATTGGATAGTTAAAAGTGGTGTTTGGATTTAGCCCTTAAACTGTACTAGAGGATAGCTCGCTTGGTAACTGTTGGTTCATGTTTGTGTAGCCATTTCATGCTCACTTGAGTCATTCCCTTGTGCACTCGCTAAGCTCTAAAGTCAAAATTACAAACTTTCGTCTCCTACAAAGAAATCTGTTGAGATTTTGAAATATCAAAAGTTTGTTTTGTGTTCCAATCTTATAGGTCTAGCTTATATTAGTGTTATTTCATCACATTACATCATTATCGGCCCTAAATCATGATCAAACTTCATTTAAGTCAACTTTTCGTTTTGCTTAAAAGTCAAAAGCTTGAAATCTCGCTTTTAACCGAGAGTGATTTTTCATTTACTCATCTTTGGACCAATGTCAATGAAAATTGTTGTTTTAAAAACATCTGCTGGTCTTGTTTCTTATTAGCATTTTTCCAGATTTTTATTAAATTTTTAGAAGCTTCTAAAGAGCTTGTCAAAATGGACTTAAGTGTCTGTAGGGCATCAAGTCCGCACGGGACTTGTGCAGATTTTGATGAGCTTGTACAAAGCTTAGTCTAGCTTCTCAGGGTCTGAGCTTTGGTTTGCATGGTCTTACCCAGGTCCTCTTGAGGTTCCAATTTGTGGTTTTCCTTTTCAGCTTATTTTGAGTCCTCGTCGGCAAGAGCTTAAAGTAGACACCCTTAAACCTGCTTTTTAGTATAAAAGCTCACAACATCAAATCTGTTGAGCTTGTTGTTTCAGAGGTTAGGGCTTGTTGAATCTTGTTGCATTTCTGTTACTTTAGCATATTAGAGCTTCTCTTTTGGTTTGGTAGCCTTTGGATTCCATTTGCTTATTCAAGTGCTTATTCCATTAAGCACTTACACATCAGCTTCAATATCCTCCACACAACACCATGTTTTTCTATTTTTCCTAGCTTCCTAATATTATTTTAGACTTTTCCTGAAATTTTCATATTTTTCTAAGCTTGTTTGCTATTTTTCTTAATTTAAATTGATTTTTAGCACTTTTTAAATAGCATTTAATACAAATAATTAAGAAAAGTTTCAAAAAAATAATTTTTCAATTTTCTTAAGTTAAGATAAATATAAAAAGCCAAAAAAATATTTTTCCATAATTTTCTTAGCTTAAATAGTATTTTCTAGCATTTTAATTAGTTTTAAATAGTTTTAAATTAATAATAAATACATAAAAAGTCTAAAAAATATATTTTTAGTTTTAAAATTAGTTTTATGATATTTTAGATTTTTCTAAGTCTTAATTTTATTTTTCTAGCTTTATTTCATATTTTCTTTTATTTTAGAGTATTATTAAATAGTTTAAAATAGTTTTTATTTAATAATAATTAATTAAATAGTTTTAAAAATAATTTTCCTTTTCTAATAATTTTCTTATATAATTAGGATTGTAAAAATGTATTTTCTATATCCGTAGGTATTTTCCTTCTTTATTTTCACTTTTTATTTTGTACGTAAACGTAGTTTTTAATTTAAACGTACGTTTTAGGTTTTAAACGTTCATCACTTTAAATATAGTGATAGCGTTTATTTAATATATTTTATCTTTTTAATTTTCTTAATTTGTATTTAAGTCGCTGTTATTTATTAACTTTTTCAGTAGTGTAATTATCCTATCCAAATCTTTTCTGATCACTATCATTAGTGATCATTCTACCGTCTGATCAAGTGTTTACACACCATTGAGTCTCCGTGGGACTAAACGACCCGGGAATTCATTCTATTCTCCAGGACTTCATTGTATTTGTGTTTTAAGCGGTTTTAAGCTTCTTACGGTCGGCCATTCACAAGTGTAATACGACTATCACTAATCCTTTATTCGAATTCGATTCTGAATTTACTCTAAATTCAGTTAATCCAATCTTTGATAGTGATGAGTCCGACACGGAGACTATAATGGACGAGGTGCATATTTATAGCCCAAGTACGCACATGTCCCACCTCCCAGACATACTCTTCATGAGGAGTTCTCCGCTGAACTCACTCATATCATATCTCCGTGAGTATGATTGCTTGGATGGCAAAATCATGATCGAGGGAGAGAATCTCAATTTGCATAGTTATGACAAATCTTCCCACCCTCCCAACCGAGATGCCTTCCAACCCAAAGAGCTCAACCAACACAATCCAAATAAGTGCAATGCGACTTAATCCTGAGGAAGAAGATCTAGTTATGATTGTTATCATGATCTTCCTTCTTTTCTTCACCTACTCGGTGACTTCCTCTCTTCTTCACTCCTTCGGAAGTGAGGACACTATCTTTGACCCGGCATTTTCGCTTATCATTTGTGAGCGGGTCTTTCTATGTATATCTCATCGGTGTGGAACTTTCACGTGCTTCAAATGTGTGTCCAAACATCTTGAATGAAAGTCCGATGGAGATTGTTTCTTCCACTTTGCTTCCCCATGAACCATTGAATCCGGGTCGAGTCAAGCTAGCGACTTCGAAAACAAAAACGATAGCACACACCATATGGGTTTTCACCCATATTTCTGACTTCTTACCCCTTTCTACCACCTAAGTGTGGGGGTGATGCCCCACATGTTATATATATCTAAAAAAAAAAAAATCTTTCTAAATAATGGCCGTAGTATTTCCCTTTTACGTTCTTTATTTTGGCATAACCGCCGGTACTTTGAATATTGAGGGCAATATTCATTTCTAAGTGTGGGGGAGAATTCTCACGAATTTTATCATATAATTATACCAATTCCCCCGTTTTTGGCCAAAATTTTTTTGGAGTAAGTGTTTTACACTTACTCAATTGGTTATCAGTCCGCCATGTTTGATAAACTAAAGGATTGGCTAATCCAGGAGCAAACGGCTCTTGGTAAAGATTTCTCAAATCCGTTTATATGGCTTGCAATTTGCCCAAAATTGTATGGTTTTCAACTCACCATATCCTAAAAAGTGAAGAGTTGGCTAGCCCGCAAGGTTATGGCTTGTGGTAAAGGCAGTGGAAAAACCATAATTGGTAATCAGCTCACCAAAGATAATATTGATAATTTATCTAAAGAGTTGGCTAGTCCGTATGGTGCGGCTTCGGTAAAGACAAAATCAAATCCGTTGAAAGCTGGTGGTTTGCTCAAAATTACATGGTTATCGGTGTACCATGGTTCTTACTTGAACTGAAACATTTGGCTACTCCAGAAGTAATGGCTTTTGGTAAAGAGATGCAAATCCATTAAGTTTTTCTCAAAAGATTGCTAGGGACTAGCAATAGTTTAGTGTGGGGGATTGATGAGTGTGTAAATACTCATCATTTTTGGTTCAATCTGAACTGCAAAACGTCTATGTCACACCCTCGCCAGAGGCGGAAACACGAGGTGTAACGGAAGGGAACATAAGCACAAGATAATAGAACATACCAACGATAATATTTAAAAGAAAGAGTACACTATTACAATACCAGTTTAGCCGTCATCGGCAAATATATTACAAAGTTTAGATTCCAAAATATTGAGTTTTATTACATAACGACTTGTAGCGACAAGTGAAAACTTCTTTATGCAAGACTTGAAAGAAAAGCTTACTAACGATCACCTGAAATGCATGAGAGAAAAACGGGTCAACTATGAAAATAGTTGGTGAGTAAACACGTTTAACAAAAATAAGAAAACTCGTAAGAAATATTCAAAGCTTTCGGTCGACGAAAATAGTCCACAAAGCAAAGGCATTGTGTATCCACTCAGTTCAAGTTCCGCCCCATACAAAACTTGCAACCTGTGTGTACACAACCCATTGCACAAAAATGTAGTGCGTCAAGTAGTCAAGTGTAAGCGGTCATAATAGTTCACAATATAGTACCAAGTATATAATAATTTAAGTTGATGCTCCGGACATGGGAGACTTTGCCCGAACAGGAGACTCCTTTGTCACTCGGCCACCTAGGCGAGATTTATTGAGACCGCTCCACCAATAAGGCGCGACTTTATAGTGATGTTCGAACATGGGAGACTTTGCACCGCCCAACGGGGAGACTCCTTTGTCACTCGACCACCTAGGCGAGATTTATTGAGACCGCTCCACCAATAAGGCGAGACTTTATAGTGATGCTCCGAACATGGGAGACTTTGCACGCTCCAACAAGGGAGACTCCTTTGTCACTCCACCACCTAGGCGAGATTTATTGAGACCGCTCCACCAATAAGGCGAGACTTTATAGTGATGCTCCGAACATGGGAGACTTTGCCCTGCTCCAACAAGGGAGACTCCTTTGTCACTCGACCACCTAGGCGAGATTTATTGAGAACGCTCCACCAATAAGGCTGAGACTTTATAGTGATGCTCCGAACATGGGAGACTTTAGGTCAAGATCATAACACGTACGGTTCAATAAGTTTAAACAAGTCATAAGTTCGTAATTAAGTTCAAGGATCGATTCGAGTTCACAAGTTCTAGTCTAGATAGTTCATAGAAGTAATAATCAATTTAGTTCAAATATGGTTCATGCATTTCGCCCCAAAAGTATAGTAAAACGGTAAAAAGGGGATGTGATTACTCACTAGCATAAAATGTTCAATAAGTTCATAAAACATAGTTAGTTTAGTTCAAGTATAAATCATGCATTCCACCCCAAAACAATTTAAAGCATTTAAAAAGGGGAGTCTGTGAATACTCACTTGGTAAACTGAGGCGATGACAAAAGTGAGTACACCGAGGTATAATGTGATGCGATAACCGGGACCTATTACGAATGATATGATATGCAATGAGTTGCAATGTAATGTTATGCATGCATTTCGTATGTTATTTATACCATTGGCGAGTTTTGAAAAATATGGCCGGTGAACTTAATTTTATTATAAGACATTTCGTTCCAAAAAGTTTCACAACCTCGTTAAAAACAGCCCTCAACATGGACGTTACAGCTACCGTAACACTTGTATCGTAAAAATAATATAGTTTTTCAGTAAATAATAGTTACGGCAATTTTATGAAAACGTGCATATCTTTGTCGTTTCAAATCCGCTTTCTATAATACGCCCTTAGCTTCAGATCGAAGTAAACTAATATATTTTTGACAAGTCGAAATAATTTGTGAAGCTTAAGGCTCGTTTTTGACCCGAACAAACTAAAAATAGTATGCTGAAAATTCAGAAAATTATATATTTCGTCGTCAAACTTGTAAAATCCATAACTTTTTCGTTATAACTCCGTTTTATTCCGTTCAAGCGGCCACAGATTCGTTTTAAAGTATATTTTCTAAATATCAAGGCCAAAGTTTCGTACCAACTGTCGGTTTTTCCAGAAAATCGAAACAAGGACAGAACAATATATATACGTATCGAAAATAGTTTTTCTCGGACAAAACTTATTCTAATCCCTTCAAATCAACTCCAAAGCTAATCTAATCCTACCATATACCTTCTTAGGGTGTCATGGGTTCCTAATCACCATCAAGACCAATGAATACCAAGGGGATAATTATAGGATGACCATAATATATATATAACTCTAAAATCATGTAAAATGGTATAAACAACACAAGTCTTGCATGTTTTTGCTCAAAAATGATAAGATGATTAAGAAATGAATATGTAAGATGAAAAATAAACATGAGATGCTTACTAGTGATATGATGAGGTGATTAGAACCAAGGATTAAACCTAAACACTCTAGGTTTTTATTTCAAAACCTAAACAAGAGTGTCATCTAGATTGTGAAGAACTTGAGCTTGAAAAAATTTTATGAATTCCTTGCTAAAACCTATGGAGGCCGGTTCTTGATGGAGAAGAAACAAGAGAGAAAGTTTTACTTGACTACTTGATGTATTATTGAAATGAAAGAAGTGAATGAGTTGAATTTTTACATGGAGTGTATATACATACTATCAAGGCAAAAAGTCACCAACATTAAATGCATACTCTCCCCCCTAGAACCGGTTTTGGGGGAGGTATGTCCATAAAATATCTTTTTTTTTTTTTTTTATAAATGAGTAAATAAATGTTATAAATGTAGGACAATGTAACTTGTACAATGATGTGAAGTTAAAGTCATATGGATTAAAATAAGTTTTAGGGAATCAAATTAAAGTATATTGTAGTTATAAAAATTGTAAAAATACATTTCTTGTGAAATTTGAGTGATATAAAAATTGTCGTGTAGTTTTTAAGAAAAACGTCGTAATAATATAACTTTAACGAATTATATATCAAATAAATTCAAAACACTAGTTAAACTTAAAATATAGTTTTTATAACTAAATGTAAGTATAAAAATATATCGGGATCATTTTTGAAAGTAATGGATTAAATGCTCAAAATAATAACTCACGCGATAACGTTTATTAAATATAAAAATTACGCGTTAAATGTGAAATGAAATGCCATGAATGAACTAATATGATGCATATATAATTTAAGAAATGACCGGAATCTGAGAATTGTGACAGTCTAAAAATGCTCAGAAATGCATCTAAATACTGAAAATATCTCGAAATTGCATTTTATACGTTTCAGATGCAAAATGTTTAAAAACAGATGAAAAATGAGCAAAGTTTGCATAATTGGCGCTTCAGTCCCCAAGTTTCTAAAATTGTCAAAAATAGCCCCCTGAGCACATAATTTCAAAAGTAAAATCACCAAAGGTCCTTTTAAAATCATAAGTTGTCAAATTTAGTCCTTTGGTGAAAAATATCAAAAGTTTGAGAAAATTACAAGTTTGGTCCTTCAACTTTGAAAATTGGCAAAAATGGCCCCTGGAAAATTGGAAAATGGCAAGATTGGTCCTTGTACTTTTTGAACTTGTCATTAATGGTCCCTTGAAACAACTTTGTGAATATGGCAGTTTAGGTCCTTCAATTTCAGAAAATTACACAAAGGTCTCTATGTATTTATAACCTTTAATACCCATTTTGGACCTTACCAACTCTTGGACCCCTGCCATATAAGCATTTTGAACCCCCCTTATTACTAATATCCAGTCAACCCAACGGTCAAACAAAGCAACCCCTCGCGCCAATTTTTTCTTCTTCTTCACCTGCTATCACTGCTCACCCAAGCATATCCATCCCCCAGCTCATCATATTACTCCCCATGTCCCCTCCTCCTCAACACAAGACAAGATGCATTTATTACCCCTCCCTCATCTCACTCAACCATAGCCATCTGTCAAAACCAAAATTCGCGCCAAAATGATCAAACGGCCATGATCACTCCAAGCTATCCAATGGCTCAGAATTTAAGTGGGAATTGATCAGAAACAAGTGGGGAAGACATTTTTCATATAAATAGAAGAAGAGAAAGAAGAAAAAAGTAGTAGCTAGTTTTCATAATTTTCCTTTAATGTCGTTTTTCTTATCCATGTCTTAATTTAGTTTAAAATCTGTAATTTTGTATTTCTATGATCTAAACTCAAGTTAATGTATCATTGTAATCAGTTTTTAAGTGTTAATTTCAAGGTTTGTTTAAAAGTATTGATCTTGTGTTTACTGTTGAGATTTTCAAACTACTGTTCTCACATTTAAGCTTCCAAAATCTTATTTCATCATTCAAATCAGCTCACTTAATCTCTATATAGCTTTTGAAAAGCTTACATTTAAATCTTCAAGCAAAATTGGCTCCTAGTCAACAAAAGTCAAACAGGGGCTTAATTTGAAATGGAAGCTAATATGGGTTGATGCAGTGGTAATATTGGATTGGAATAGAATAGGTTAGCATAGATTGGGTTTGTTTTGGCCTGCAACAACAGCTGGACAGTTGTGAGTTGTCTATCTCACTTTTCATTTTTAGTCAAATTGCACATTTAGCTTGTAAGTGTATCTGTGGTCACAACTTGTTTTTATGTGTTTAATTAGTTGTAATTATGTTCATTTAAACTCATTTTGATCAGTTATAATAGTTAGTTAAGCTTACATCTCAGTTTTGAGTTCATTGGATAGTTAAAAGTGGTGTTTGGATTTAGCCCTTAAACTGTACTAGAGGATAGCTCAGTGCTTGGTACCTGTTGGTTCATGTTTGTGTAGCCATTTCATGCTCACTTGAGTCATTCCCTTGTGCCTGCTAAGCTCTAAAGTCAAAATTACAAACTTTCTGTCCTTACAAAGAAATCTGTTGAGATTTTGAAATATCAAAAGTTTGTTTTGTGTTCCAATCTTATAGGTCTAGCTTATATTAGTGTTATTTCATCACATTACATCATTATCAGTCCTTAAATCATGATCAAACTTCATTTAAGTCAACTTTTCAGTTTTGCTTAAAAAGTCAAAAGCTTGAAATCTCGCCATTAACCGAGAGTGATTTTTCATTTACTCATCTTTGGACCAATGTCAATGAAAATTATTGTTTTAAAAACATCTACTGGTCTTGTTTCTTATTAGCATTTTTCCAGATTTTTATTAAATTTTTAGAAGCTTCTCAAGAGCTTGTCAAAATGGACTTAAGTGTCCTGTGCAGGGCATCAAGTCCCGCAGACTTGTGCAGATTTTGATGAGCTTGTACAAAGCTTAGTCTAGCTTCTCAGGGTCTGAGCTTTGGTTTGCATGGTCTTACCTGTGTCCTCTTGAGGTTCCAATTTGTGGTTTTCCTTTTCAGCTTATTTTGAGTCCTGTGCAGTAGCTTAAAGTAGACACCCTTTTACTGATTTTAGCCAAAAGCTCATAACATCAAATCTGTTGAGCTTGTTGTTTCAGAGGTTAGGGCTTGTTGAATCTTGTTGCATTTCTGTTACTTTAGCATATTAGAGCTTCTCTTTTGGTTTGGTAGCCTTTGGATTCCATTTGCTTATTCAAGTGCTTATTCCATTAAGCACTTACACATCAGCTTCAATATCCTCCACACAACACCATGTTTTTCTAATTTTCCTAGCTTCCTAATATTATTTTAGACTTTTCCTGAAATTTTCATATTTTTCTAAGCTTGTTTGCTATTTTTCTTAATTTAAATTGATTTTTAGCACTTTTTAAATAGCATTTAATACAAATAATTAAGAAAAGTTTCAAAAAAATAATTTTTCAATTTTCTTAAGTTAAGATAAATATAAAAAGCCAAAAAAATATTTTTCCATAATTTTCTTAGCTTAAATAGTATTTTCTAGCATTTTAATTAGTTTTAAATAGTTTTAAATTAATAATAAATACATAAAAAGTATAAAAAATATATTTTTAGTTTTAAAATTAGTTTTATGATATTTTAGATTTTTCTAAGTCTTAATTTTATTTTTCTAGCTTTATTTCATATTTTCTTGTATTATAAGCTATTATTTATTAGTTAAAAATAGTTTTTAATTAATAATAATTAAATAAATAGTTTTAAAAATAATTTTATTTTTCTAATAATTTTCTTTTATCATTAGGTTTGTAAAAATGTATTTTTTATATTTTTAGGCCTTTTATTTCTTAGATATCACTTTTTATTTTGTACGTCTACGTAATTTTATTTTAAACGTAAGTTTTAAGTTTTAAGTTTTAAACGTTCATCAACTTTAAAAATAGTGATAGCGTTTATTTAATAGATTTTATCTTTTTAACTTTCTTTAATTTGCATTTAAGCCGTTGTAATTTGTTGGCTTTTTCTGTAGTTATAATCATTCCCAATCTCCTTTTCCGTTCAAATCTCCCGATCACTATACGTTTGATAATCCATTGCATAGCTCGCTGGGACATAACGACCCGGGGAAACACTATACTCCTCAGATCTTCATTGATTTAGTTCCTGAGCCGTTTTAAGCTTGTTACGGTCTGCCATTCACAAGTGGCAGGCTTGTGTGATAAAGCTTGACTGTTCTGGAGCGCATCAGTAACTCTGAATGTTTTTATTAAATCAAGCGATGTATTTTCCAAACGACACTTTAGGTCGTTCAATATAACTGTGATTGTGATGCTATGACAGTCAATCCTCAGGAATTCCATTCCGATTCAAAACAGGTAATTTGGGTGTGTGACACCTTTGCTTAATAGACCCTACAATTGTTATTACTTCATATGTTCACTTAGTGAAAGTTTTGTATTGGTATCTTTTATTCTGATGTGAGTATTTGATTAATTGATTGTGTATGATCTATAACCAAGGTCCAAGGAATATATGTTGTAACCGTTGTTGGTTTGTGGGAGTTTTCAAACACGACAAAACAACTAATAGTGTATGAGCCGATGGGGGCACACGCGATAAACACGAGTATACGTAAGGAACGTTTATAATACTTGAATAATCATACCCGAATTATGCATGTTATGACCCGATCACACTTATTGACCCATGGGATGTTTTACTATGGACTTGGGTCGTATTTTTGGGATAGCCATGGGCCTTGTATTCCTATGAAGGCGTAATGAAAGAATGGATAGATTAGTTGGGCTTTAGACTTGTCGAACAACTCTTAGACTCAAACTAGGAGTCGGTTGTTTTTGCTATATAAGCAAGGATATCCCTCCTCACCATTCACGATTGATTATACCTAAACCATACCCTACAACGATCTCTATAACCTGTGAATTCTAGTCGACATCTTCCCAAAGTCGATTAGAGTTTGTGTTTTGTTTTGTTCCTAAACTTGTGTTGAATTCAAGTGTTTAGGTGATCATTGTTTGGAACTTGTTTTCTGTTCTCCTAGTTGACTTCACAGCAGAAACAAGTGAAGGTTTAATCTTGTTCCTGTCCTTTAATACTTCTCGGACAAAGGTGCAAGAATATATCAGATAAGTCGTATCCGATATCGGGTGGTTTTGTTTATCTTCTGTTTCTCGGACAGGACTTACAAAGGCAGTAAGTGACTTGTTTTCTGGAGGTTTACTGCTCGTGATTATTCAAGGTATCAAAGGTGTTGATTGGTTTTATTTATACGTTCTCGACTAGCGTTAATCGAACGTATACGTGAATCGGGTTTGTGTGTGATACTCTTCGAGGTATCTAATTTAGATACTTAAGGTTTCATAGGGTTTCTTGTTCCATTACTAGAGTTCAATTGCCAAGCAAGGTTAGCCTTTCTTATTCCCTTTTAATTAATTAATATTGTATTAATTATGTGTTTATTAATTACGTGTTAACATAATTGTATTAACTAGATCCATTATCCGCTGCGTACTCGTAGAGGTTACTGGTTAACTAGATCTAAAATCTCAACAACCGTCTACTTCAATATGACAATAATGAGTTAATAAATGGTTTTTAAACTATGCCCAGTCGCCATTGTTTAGCAACACCAACACATTGACAATGTGTAATATTTTTAGGCAACAATTACTCTTGACTAATATGATAACAAGCCTTTTAGTTAGAACATAACTAATATATAACAAGCCTTATAGCACAACATATGAAAGAACTTTAGTTACTATTGATATATGCTAAGATTTATTCTTTTACATTTACTATTGTCAAGATGGCTAAAACTTTATCATAGTATCATAATCATTACTACCTTAACTAAAAGAAACACTCAAGATGATCTTTTACACGTTACGCTTTAGTTCACATTAGGAGGGATTCGGTGAGAAGAAAAACTAAAATGAAAAAAATATTAAGGATTTGTAGTCACATATTTCAAATAAGAGGAAGAATTTTAAAGGGAAATGCATCTATTTTCGTATGTATATCTAAAATGTATGGTTGTGATTCATATTTCAAATAAGAGGAAGAATTTTAAAGGGATGTGCATCTATTTTCGTATGTATATCTAAAATGTATGGTTGTGATTCCTTTTCATCCTTATCATTTTAACTTTTTTTCTCATTTGATCCTAACTATACACTGAAAACCAATTTTCAGATTTGCTAAAAATGGTTTTTGGTGACTACTGACCGAAAATTTTAGTCATCAAAAGATAGACATGCAACACAATTTTGAGACTTTTTCTAACGAAAGTTTTTAGCCCTTAAATCATTGGACCCTTTTCTGACTTAAACCTCTTAGTGAGGATTGACCTGTTGATTGTTTTTCTTTTAGTGGGAGCTGACACAAAAGGATTTAGTCACTTTTATATAGTCAGTATAAGTCGTTTATCTTGTAGTGTTAGTGAGTGTGTAAAAAACCGAGAAACTAAAAGAACCGAGGAATCGTACTGCAACTAAACAGTATATTAGAACCCTGTTTCGGTTCTTGGTTTCTGAAATTCCTAATTTTCGGTTCCGGGACAATTCGCGTCAGAATTGTCAAGTTCCGGTACTTTCCCTAAAAAAACGATTCTTTTGAAAATTCAAAATTTTATAGGGTTTGTTTGAGAAATTGTGTACATACATCCTTTATAATAATAATAATAATAATAATAATAATAATAATAATAATAATGATGATAATAATAACTAGCCCATTAGTAAGTTGTACCATTAAAATTTAAAACCTAAAAACCCAATCAACTTTTCCAAATAACATCAAGCTATCATTGTTTTATAATACTAATATCATTCAGAGATTCAAATATCATCATCGCCATCATTCATCCAACATGAAAGTAAGTTTATTTTAAATATTTTTTCTTTTTATTGTGATCATAATAGATTAGATAGTGATATGTTATGATCTAATGAGATCAAAATGTTATAAAGGGAAACAAGTTGTTACGCTCCGTGCCCGATTTGACTAAAAATTTAAAACTTTTCACTCAAACGATATGACCCAATATTGGCCTTCCATTACTCTTTTATGAACTGACAACAATCTGATGGAGACCGACCCTTGAGACTATTTTTAAATTACTCAATTACTTTTAAAATGATCGGTGACACGACTTCCAACGAGCCACAGTTGATTTTATACAAAATCAAGAAAATGACCAAAAACTGGAAAACCCCTTAAATGCACTAAGGAACCCCTTTTAAGTGCACTACTACCCTTTTTTGCACTATGAAGCCCCTCAAGTGCACTACAATCCTCTTGTACACTAAGGACCCTTCAAGTGCACTACTGCTCTCTTGTGCACTAACGAACCCCTCAATTGCACTACTACCCTCTTATGCACTAAGGACCCCCTCAAGTGCAATATTATCTCAAAATGACCCGTAACACCTTTAAACATTAAATCAACACTTTAGAGTTATATTTAAAAATATATGATACAAATTAACCAAAAATATACCATATACATTGTTTTCCAACATTCTTGACCCATTTGACCCAAAATGGGTTAAAATAAACCTTGTCCCAAACACCCATTTTTCTGCATAACCCTTTTGTGCACTTTTGACCCATTTTTCGAAAAACGAATTCTATAACGTGTTATAACACCAAAACTTCCAGAAATCTTTAGGACATTATAAACATCGAATATATGCATAAACTTAGTCATAACGACCCGCGGAAACGTGCTTTACAAAGTGACGGGTATTATGCCAAATACCTGCTAGGACCTGTAAAATGACTCTTAAACCATTAAAAAGACTTGACATTACAAACATCCACCCCATTTAAAACTCCCGGGGAACAACTTTAACTTCGAGCTCAGTATACTATTACTAAGCAACTAAATACATTATAACCTTCTAATATTCGCTCTTTTAAATCCTTAATCCTTACTCCAAGCCATAGTACTCCCACAAGAACCTACAAAACATTAGCAACTATAATGGTAAGCTTTCGCTTAGTAAGTAAAAGACATAACAAGTTATCATATATCATTAATCATAATTGCATCATAAACCTCACATAATCCTTTAATCATTCATATACACATAAAATCCACATACCTTGCTAGTTTCACAACTAGACTAATTCCATTCAACTCTTAACTTTCACATGCCTTCAATGGCATATCAACTATGCAATACAAACCTAGCTAGTTTAATCAACTAGCCTTATCTTCATATTAAACCAAACATACTAGTTATTAGGCCTTTCACAACCTTAATCATTATATGATTATATCTTGATCATATGATGAATTTCCAATTAATTCCTCGTGATCATATGATGAATTTCCAATTAATTCCTCGTGAACCCTAATTTCAATTTCATTAATTCACTTAAATTTAGATTACTTACTTATGTTGGAACGATCACTAAGCTTAACCATTAACATAGAAACATTAATCTCCCTTCATTTGATCATCAAGCTCATCTTCCCTCCCTTATTTCTTTCTAAACCGACATATACACACATATTTTAGAAAATGATAGAACCTTTTAGAAAACCTGAGGATTCTTCTAATTTAAGTTAGCTACTACTTGCCCATTGTCACTTATAGTCCCTCAAGTCCTTTCTCTTCTAATTTGGCCACATTAACTTTCTATAACATTGAACACTTGACAACCTTAGTCCCTTGTACTTTCATTTTTTTATAGTTTTGACACATCAATCTTTCTATAACCATATTACACATTCTTGACTATTAGTTTGACTATCGGGTTTGACTATAACTTAACTTTTGTTGACTAACCAATCATATCGAGTCTCCCGACTCATAAAATTCTTAGTCAAACTATTTCAATGGAATTCTCATTATTTAATACTTAAAACTCAGTTTTGGGTGTAACAATTCTACCTTCCTTATTTAGATTTTTTCCCCGAAATCTTACTTGCTTAATGTTCTCGACCATTCATAAACTTTTCTACTCAAGGTAGCAATCTCAATCCAGACGAATTCATAGTCAAATATGCTAAAAACACATTTAAATCACATAATTTCACAAAATTTCAAGTATTTTTAATGACACCGAGCCATTAGTATCACATCATAATATGGAAATCCTCAATTTACTCAACGCTCTACTATAAATAACACTTCACATCACAATTTTATCTAAAATTTTCAACAACGACGACTTTTCATATGGAAAAATTTACTATTTTAACTTTATATAAGTCAAAGTTCAACACTATTTCCTCATCATTCACCAATGCACTAACATGACTTAAAGTCATATTCCGATTAATTTCGCATTCTACTTGATACCAACACGTATCTACTTTAAAAAAATGGCAACTTATTTCAAAATTATATCAAGTACCATTTAAACGGCACCTTCAAAAACCAACTCTACACACTTAAGCAACTTTCTTATTAAATTTCGGGAATACTTACCCATTATCTTCTCAACTTAATGCACAAACTCATTTTAGGCATCTATTTTAAGGTTTCGTACATATCCTTAACGCCGTTATAAGTTTTCATTCACATTTAATCTCATTTATTATGACGTCTAACTAGTTTTAGCTTTCACTTTCCATTCTGTACCCGTACTCATGCCATATCGTATAAACATAAGCCCACTCATTTACAATTCGTTATTTACATAAAACGGCGTCCCAATCTATGTAAGTAAAGAATCATAAAGTTATGGTTTGGCGATTTACAGATTCTTTATTTAAATGAAGAGTCGCCCCCAATCCATTTAAATAAGGAGATTATAAATCATCCTACTTACGCACTTCCGACACAACAATTATACTTACTTTACTTTTCATCTTTTCTAGCCTTGGATCCAATCTCACTAACTTTTCTCATAAAGGCAAGTCGGCCTTTTCCTGTAGGGCTTAGCCACCTAATTTAACCTTGCGCAAGCTAAATCCATGTCACAAAGGCAAGCTAACAACCATGCCATGAAGGCGAGCTAATAACCATGCGCAAGCTGAAACCCATGCCATAAAGGCAAGCTATCACCCATGCCATGAAGACAAGCTATCAACCATGCTAAAAAGGCAAACTGTCAACCATGCCATAAAAGGAAAGCTGAGCTATCCCGAAGGATACTTCGACACATGCCAAGGATATAGGCAAACCATGCTGGTGAAGGCAAGCTAACAACCATGCCATGAAGGCAAGCTAGGCCATCTCGAAGGATGCCAAAACACATACCCAAAAAGGCAAGCTGGGTTATCCCGAAGGATACCAAAACTAGAGAATCAGATCCAAGCTATGTCCACTTTAACATCTTTACTCATTTTATCTTTCATGTACTTTTATCATTAAGTACACATTATCATTTCCTCAATTCTTATCTCTTTAAGCAATTTCAACATTCGCTACCATGTTCATTTTCATCTAGATAAGTTTCTATATAATACTTGTCGATTTATTATATTTGCATTTTCACAATGCATTTTATCATTTATCCATCAACCCTAAGTTGACTCACACATTCCACTATATGCCATTGTATCACATTGGAATATTCAACTCTTTCATGTGCATAAGTCGCACATCTTATCATCATCTATATGTTTAATATATTAGCATGATTCGATTCATGTTTCACAATTCCTTCTAGTGCACTTCATGTCACTATGAATTCTAGCGCAATCTATCTCATTCACCACTTTTACTCATCACGCGTCATGTTTTATATGTAACACGATCTCATCACATCTTAACCATATATTTTAACTTTTCTCATTTAATTAAGCGTGTAAGAAATCATGCTTAAGGAATCTAATCATTATCATATCTAATCATTTATTCCAATACTAAAATCGCAATCAAACTCAATCATGTCTTTCTAAGTACCAAGCTAGAAACATGCTTCACTAATCAGTTCTTACTTTATCTCATACACTTCTGTGCGTCATGCTATCAAGCACATTCACGTTAAACTTAGACATATAATAAACTACCATAGACTTAACATCACATAAACAATAACATTTAACACTTATCCAACAAGTGTTAAAACATTCATAATCATATTCAAATATTATAGTTTATGGCTCATATATCACATTGCACAATCAATCTATGTCTAAGCATAACATTCTGATTTGCCGCAAGTAATAGTCTACCTTATAACTAAGGAATTCTCTTTCCACACCACTTACACTTACGACACACACAACTATTAGTGGCCTGAGATTAGGCAACCTTATAGTGGCAACCTAATTCACTTAAACCGAAAGCTCTGATAGCAAGTTGTTACGTCCCTTGCCCGATTTGACCAAGAATTTAAAACTTTTCACTTACACAACATGACCCAATACTTACATTCTATTACTCTTTTATGAACCGACAACAATTTGATGGAGACCGAATCTTGAGACTATTTTTAAATTAAACTAGACTCAATTACCTTTAAAATGGTCGGTGACATGACTTACAACGAGCCACGATTGATATTTTACAAAAAAATGACCAAAAACTGGAAAACCCCCTTAAGTGCACTAATGAATCCCCTTAAGTGCACTACTACCTTCTTGTGTACTATGAAGCCCCTTAAGTGCTCTATAATCCTCTTGTGCACTAAGGACCCCTCAAGTTCACTACTACCCTCTTGTGCACTAAGGACCCCCCTCAAGTGCATTACTACCCTCTTATGCACTAAGGACCCCCTTCAAGTGCATTATTATTTCAAAATAACCCGTAACACCTTTAAACATTAAATCAACACTTTAGAGTTATAATTAAACATATATGATACATATTAACTAAAAATATACCATATATATTATTTCTCAACACTCTTGACCCATTTGACCCAAAATGGGTTAGAATAAACCTTGTCCCAAACACCTCTTTTTCTACGAAACCCTTTTGTGCACTTTTAACCTATTTTCCGAAAAAACGACTTCTATAACATGACATAAAACCAAAACTTCCAGAAATCATTATTACATTATAAACATCAAATATATGCATAAACGTATTCATAACGACTCGCGGAAACGTGCTTTACAAAGTGACGGGTATTATGCCAAATACCCGTTTTGACCCGTTTGCATACACAACTTAAACATAACTCTTTAACACACTTTAGGACTTGTAAAATGACTCTTAAACATTAAAAAGACTTGACATTACATACACTTAACCCATTTAAAACTCCCGAGGAACAACTTTAACTTCGAGCTTCGTATACTATTACTAAGCAACTAAATACATTATAACCTTCTAATATTCGCTCTTCTTAATCCTTAAGCCTTATTCCAAGCCATAGTACTCCCACAAGAACCTACAAAACATTAACAACTATAACGGTAAGCTTTTGCTTAGTAAATAAAAGACATAATAAGTTATCATATATCAATAATCATAATTGCATCATAAACCTCACATAATCCCTTAATCATTCATATACACATAAAATCCACATACCTTGCTAGTTTCACAACTAGACTAATTCCATTCAAATCTTAACTTTCACATGCCTTCAATGGCATATCAACTATGCAATACACACCTAACTAGTTTAATTAACTAGCCTTATCTTCATGTTAAACCAAACATACTAGTTATTAGGCCTTTCATAACCTTAACAAAAACAATCACTTAACACATAAAACATAATAAAAATATGATAAACTCAATATAACATCTTGTTATAGTCAATTTACTTACTTTAAATCCAAGCTATATAAACCAATAACATCATCATCATCAAAACCTATTTTGACACAAAATCAATATCAATAACAAGGGTTTATGCAACCCAAAATTCATCCTTAATCATTATATGATCATATCTTGATCATATGATGAATTTCCAATTAAGTCCTCATGAACCCTAATTTCAATTTCATCAATTAACTCAAATTTATATTACTTACTTATGTTGGAATGATCACTAAGCTTAAACATTAACATAGAAACATTAACCTTCCTTCATTTGATCATCAAGCTCATCTTCCCTCCCTTATTTCTTTCTAAACTGGCATATACACACATATTTTAGAAAATGATAGAACCTTTTAGAAAACCTGAGGATTCTTCTAACTTAAATTAGCTACTACTTTGGCCCATTGTCAGTTATAGTCCCTCAAGTCATTTATCTTCTAATTTGGCCACATTAACTTTCTATAACATTGAAAACTTGACAACCTTAGTCCCTTGTCCTTTTTTAATAGTTTTGACACATCAATCTTGCTATAACCATATTACACATTCTTGACTATTAGTTTGACTATTGGGTTTGACTACAACTTAACTTTCATTGACTAACCAATCATATCGAGTATCCCGACTCATAAAAGTCTTAGTCAAACTATTTCAATGGCATTCTCATTATTTAATACTTAAAACTCGGTTTTTGGTGTCACACAAGTGATGCAACATTAAGCGTTTTTGGAGGTTTAGAAATTGGAACACAAATGCGTGTTCTTGATATGTTTGAACAAGTATAAATTTATATTTTGACATTTTGTGCTTTTGTCTATAAAACTTTGAACAAATGGAATTATTGGAACGATTGGCATTGTTGTAGAGATTTTTTATGTGTTTGTATTGATAGAGCATGTCTTTATGAATTACGAAAAATAATAATTATTTTAAATACTTTGGTTCTCGTGGGGAAGAGGGTGAACTCTTTGTTAATGAACCAAACTCAAAACGAAGACTGCATTACATAGAAACACTGTTATTATTTACTCAGTAAGATTGCATTACGTATATCGACAATAATTGAGGACAAACTTATTGGCAACATTGCAAAACGTGGAGCATACAAGACACCCTTTTTGGAGCACTCAAGTAAGGTATGGAGATTGAACTATTGAAGCGCAATTATATGTAAGGGCCCGTTTGGTTTCTAGATGGGTTTCGTATTAGGATTTGGATTTGGATTTAAATTTCGATTTGGATTTGGATTTGAGTAATGATAGTATAAAAAAATTATTTGGTTTATATAAATTGAGATATGGGTTGAGATTTGAATAAGTATTTTTTATTAATAAAATAAATAAACAAGGCCCACTAAAAAAATATTACTGTACAAATTTTCAGTTTGATAATATTATATTTTTTTAATAATGTATATTGACCCCACATGTAGAGAAAGAGAAAACTACAAAACTTTTTGATTTGACTTATAAGATGAGAGAAAATGTTAAAATAATAACAAAAAATCAATTAAGAGTCTGAAAGATGACCCTCTTAGTGTCTTTCGTTCTATAGGTATGGTTTCTGTTGAAAACTAGAAGGGGAGTTGAATAGTTTACCGATTAAAAAATTTGTTTTGAAACTTATTGAAAGATCAATTGATATTGATCTTAAATATGCTAGTGAAATATGCAAACAATATATAAAGAGTAGATAAAGAAAGAAACAATCAAACTACAACAAGTTGTTTATAGTGGTTCGGTCTACAAGGACTCTTTTTCCTTGCCCTACCCCACTCCCCGAGTCTCACACTCGAGAGTTTAACTTCACTAGTCAGCAAGCTCCTTTCACCGGCGGAGAAACCTTTACACTTCGCTTACTCACTATTTCCGACACTAAGCTAGATGTCGAGTTCTTTTCAAGGGTACAACCACTCCCACACACAATGTATTTTAAGGACTAAAATAATAACCACTCACACTCACAAGATTATGATGGTTTGGTACAACAATGATGTATGAATCAACACAAGATCATACAACAACAAACAAACAGGACTTCCAACTTCTCGTTTGAAGCTTGAATGTGACTTGATCTTCTTTGCTACAAAAGAGATCACTAATATGATATGAAACTGAGTTAGAAATGTTATAGAGAAGGAATGTATGAGAATATGATAGAAAGGGATGAAAAACTACTTGGTTTGGCTTTGCTATTTATAGCCAAAAATATCAGCAAGCACCACGGACCACGGAACCCTTGAAAGGGTTCCACCCGTGTTAATATTTGGTGTCGCCGAGGTCCTGACAAAGAAGATCTCAAAATCTTGCCAAAGTCAACCATATCTATGCAAGATTGTGTAAGATATGTAGAGCCTAAATCTACACAAAGTATCTAGTAAAATCTTCTAAGGATTTCAATGATGCATCACATGATGTCATGTGTTTGTTTTTCTATTTTTAGAAATATGTAAATACATATGTAATGTTTAGTTTTTAAGAAACCAAAACATTCTAAAGATTACTATCATACATTATGGTTTAGAGTCATATCAAGATATGATTAATCACAATGTAAATGCTTGAGTGATGAAGATATAATTTGAAAAAGCTTGTTTTAATATCTATTAAACTTGACAAGCTTTAAGTTTTTTAAAAATTAAATTTACTTTTGTCGTAAACAAAACTTAAGTAAAGATCAAAAATATAAATAATGTTTAATGACGATATTTGTATTGACAGTTTCATTGTTTCATTTCAAATAGTGGGCCCCCTTATTAACCAAACAGCTGATTCATAGAATGATTGCATTTCTTTATTCCATGACCATAAAACAAACGGGCCCTACATTGATGCTTTTGTTAATGTTTTCAACTTATGATGATTCTCACATTTTCTTATGAACATGTTGCACAAATATTTTGAGGAAGATAAATTTAAGAGTAAATTACACCGTTCGTCCCTGTGGTTTGCTCCAAATCACACCGGTAGTCCCTGTTCTTTTTTTTTTGCTTTTTTGCTCCATGTGGTTTACATATTGCACGCTGTCAGTCCTTATCGCTAACGCCGTTATCTTTTCGTTATCTCAATGGCAACGTTAGTCCTAACCAAGCGATCACTTGCAGCGTTAGTCCTTAATACTAACGACCGTTAATAACTCCAAAATTTTATTAAAAAAAAATCTTTTCTACGCTGGTTTTAATCGTTTTCGTTTTCTTACGTTTTCATGCGTTTGTCCGTTTATATCGTTTTCGTCTACTTTTTCTATGTTTTTCTTCGTGTTTGTCCGTTTTAACGTTTTCCTTAGTTTTTACGCTTTTGTCCGTTTTCTTACGTTTTGTCCGTTTTATACGCTTTCCTTCGTTTTTACGCTTTTGTCCGTTTTTCTTACGTTTTTATATGTTTTCGCTCGTTTTCTGCTGTCCGCTTTTTCACGTTTTGTCCGCTTATAAACGTGTAATTTAAAAAATGACGTTTTTAAATCGAAAAAAAATGACGATTATTTTTATAAAAAACGATTTTTTAATCGGAAAAAACGTATTTTTAAAAAAATGACGTATTTTTTAAATCGGAAAAATACGTCATTTTTTGACGTATTTTTTAAAAAAATGACGATTTTTTAAAACAAACGATTTTTTAAATCGGAAAAAGTATTTTAAAAAAAATGACGATTTTTTAAATCGAAAAAAAATGACGATTTTTTAAATCGAAAAAATGACGTATTTTTTAAAAATGACGATTTTTTAAAAAACGTATTTTTTAAATCGGAAAAAAAAAATCAGATTAAAAACAACGTCATTTTTTTTTAAATTACACCGTATAAAAACGGACAAAAACGTAAGAAAAACGGACAAAAGCGTAAAAAAACGAAGGAAAACGTATAAAAAGGGACAAAAACGTAAAAAAAACGGACAAAAGCGTAAAAAAACGAAGGAAAACGTATAAAAACTTAAGAAAACGGACAAAAGCGTAAAAAAGTAAGGAAAACGTATAAAAACGGACAAAAACGTAAGAAAAACGGACAAAAACGTAAGAAAAACGTAGAAAAATTAGACGAAAACGTATATAAGCGACAAAAATGCATGAAAACGTAAGAAAAGCGGTAAAAGCGATAAAAGCGTAGAAAAGATTTTTTTTTAATAAAATTTTGGAGTTATTAACGGTCGTTAGTATAAAGGACTAACGCTGCAAGTGATCGCTTGGTTAGGACTAACGGTGCCATTGAGATAACGAAAAAGATAACGGCAGTTAGCGATAAGGACTAACAGCGTGCAATATGTAAACCACAGGGAGCAAAAAAGCAAAAAAAAAAGAACAGGGACTACCGGTGTGATTTGAAGCAAAGCACAGGGACGAACGGTGTAATTTACTCTAAATTTAATTATACTAGACGAGTACCCATGCATAGCAACGAGATTTTATAGTGACATATGGTTTATTGATAACAAAAACGTTTATAGGTTATAAATGAAAAATAATAAAAGCTTGACAATTTGGGGATTAAACATAATGTTTTGAAGCCGGTTCGACCCGGGTGGTTCAACCGATTGAACCGTTCCGGTCAAAAAACGGGTCAATTTAAACCGGGTCAACTTGACGGGTTGGGTCGAAAACGGGTCAAATTAAACCGTGTCAACCCGCCCGATTTGAAGTGTCCCGGGTCAACCCGGTTTTTGATTTATATTAATAGTTTCCTTTTAAAATATATGCTTTCAACATTTCTTTTTTTAGTTTCACCTTTTCACTTTTCAGTTTTTTTTTTCGGGTACCCTGTGACAATTAACTAAAGAAATAGATCTCGATGAAGCCTGATTTACCAGTTTGAATCAGTTTTAACTGGGGCTCTCTGGTTCGTTTTCGGATGGCTTTTATTGGTTAGCCGAACCGGTGGCGACACCGGTTCCCGGTTGAACCTGTTAGTCCCGTCCGGTTTTCGAAACTATATGTACCATCAACTTGTTAGGTTGTATGAAGCTTTGTGTGTTTTATTAATTTGTATAATGTGTATAATAACGGGTCCTCTCTGGTTCGTTTTTGGATGGCTTTTATTGGTTAGCTCGAACGGTTGGCGACTCCGGTTCCCGGTTGAACCCGTTGGTCCCGTCCGGTTTTCAAAACTATTTTATTAATTTGTATAATGTGTATAATAACATGTGCTTTTCGTTTTAGAGTGTTTTAAAAATAACATTAATTAGTGTGTTTTATGATTTTATATGAATTATGTTGTAGCTTGTTTAAATTGTACATTATGAAAATTTTATTGTACTTTTTAGTAAGTGATGTTTTAATTGGTTGTATTTAATTTGGTCGATATGCATTTAATTGGTTGTACAATGTAAATAAATCATTGTAGTATTAAGTAATGTGGTGTTTTAATAAGAGTATTAATTACACTATATATATCTCTCACCTATGACCATTTTCAACTTTCAACATTCCACTTTAACCATACACGCTTTATATGTAGTATAGATATAGATGTAGTATAGATAATTTGTATAATGTGTAATAACATATACTTTCCGTTTTAGAGTGTTTTAAAAATAACATTAATCAGTGTGTTTAATTATTTTATATAAATTATGTTGTAGCTTGTTTAAATTGTATATTATGAAAATTTTATTGTACTTTTTAGTAAGTAATGTTTTAATTGATTGTATTTAATTTGGTAGATATGCTTTTAATTGGTTGTACAATACAAATAAATCACTATACTTTTAAGTAATGTAGTGTTTTAATAAGAGTATTAATTACACTATATATTTCTCTCACCTATGACCATTTTCTACTTTCAGCATTCCACTTTGACCATACACGCTTTCTATGGAGTATAGATAATTTGTATAATGTGTGTAATAACATATACTTTCCGTTTTAGGGTGTTTTAAAAATAACATTAATTAATGTGTTTAATTATTTTATATGGATTATATTGTATCTTATTTAAATTGTACATTATGAAAATTTTATTGTACTTTTTAGTAAGTTGTGTTTAATTGGGTGTATTTAATTTGGTAGATATGTTTTTAATTGGTTGTACAATGTGAATAAATCATTATACTTTTAAGTAATGAGGTATTTTAATAAGATTATTAATTACACTGTATATTCCTCTCACTATGACCATTTTCAACTTTCAACATTCCACTTTAACCATACACCCTTTATATATAGTACTAGGCGAGTACCCGCGCCTAGCGGCAGCGGTTCCTAGTGGCAGACAATTAACGATATGCGATATTGTGGTAAGTGTTTCGTATAACGTTCAAAATTAAACGTGAAAAGATCAAAATGTAATTGCAAACGGTTGTAACATGCGATAATTCAACTCTAGAAAAAAAAAATTAACATGTATCAAACAACATATAAAAACATTTAGTGAGACTCAACAAGAAAACTGTGACAACCTGCATTTTTAGGTTACTTTTCATTTTTTTAAAAGTTACTATTCACTTTTTACTATTCAATTTTACTGTTCATCCTGTAAAAATTTTTATTTTTATTTTACCATCATGACAAGTAATTTTATACTCGACGACTCGTCCTGACGACGTACGTTGAATCCATTCAGAACCGATTTCACAAAACTGTGTCCGAGAATTACTTTTAGGTTTAAACGTCATTCAGACATCCCGATATGTCCATAAAACACTATAAACATTAGAAATATGTATTTCTACCATTTTACGACAATTCCACAAATTTTGGAATTTTACGTTTCCAGTTCTGCTTTTACGCTAAATACGCTGCTTTTTGACCCACGTTTCCAGTTTTAAACAGCGTTTAAGCAACCCGATGGAACTTACCACTCATTTTATATTTTATTATGGAGTATAATGATAATTTTAATCATTTCTACAAGTTTCATATTTTTAGGATACCCGGTTTTAAGTTTCGTGACTTAACAACTTACAGTTAGCGATTTTCGGGACTTAAACGACTCCGTAAAAGTAAGATAATGCAAGTTTATCCATCTAGTCATCCCTTATCCCATTATAACGTGTAAATGAGGCATTTTTGTGTGTTGACCAAGTCAAAGAAGCTTACATAGGAATCTTACACTTTTGCAAGTAAACTTAGTCACCAAGTTCTATCTTTTGGCTCTAAGTTTTATCCTTTGGCTCCAAGTATTGTAACCTCCTCATTTTAGTATAAATACCCCTCCCTCCTCTCCATTTTAAACGCCACACACACACACCAGCACATATTCATTTTGCAAATCGTTTCAAGAGTTATTCAAGTATTCTAGTTCTATATCAATTCCAAAGTTCATGTTAAGCTTTGATTGATCCAAGTCCTAGTTTCTTCCATCATTTGGTGATCTCCAATCCACACAAGAAGTGTTTTAGTAGAAGGCTTAAAGTGTTTTCCAAATGATCCTAAGTTGGTGTCAAGAGGTTGAAGAAATTGAAAGCTACGGTTTCTAGTTTTGTTCTAGTTCATGAATCCTTGATTTCCTTTCTTAATTGAAAGCCAAAATTTGTAAGAAACCCTAATACACTCTCTTGCTCAACATTATTTACATGTTTCTCATACTTCATTTATGTTATATATGGTCTTTATATAGTGATCATGATGTACAAAAACCACTAAAACAAGTTAAAGGAATCATATGTTAGCTAAATGGATGTAAACAAGAAAACTAGTGACATATATTGTGAAATACGACCAAAATAGTGTAACCATGATATTAGACACTTACATACTGTTAAAGAAGACTTTAAAAGGAAAACATAGCAATTTGAATCATCGAAAACGAGTACACGAGTGAAAAGATACGGCCAAAAGAAGTTAGCAAAACCAAAACGCCGAAACTGCCATAAACAAACTGTTAGGGGTCTGCCAGTTTTTTTTCAAAGCCTTCTGGTCCGTTTCATCCTAAAGTTAAAACACGAAAGTTGTCCAGAACAACGTTTTCCTTTAATGGGAAAGAAGCTCGGGCCCTGAAAACACTTAAAAAAGGCCATTTTCCTTCAAAAACTGAAACTGCCCTATATAAATATACTTTTGTCACAACTAAAGGCAAACCAAGAGGCCTAATGGCCTTAAGCCGAGACCACAACCACGGCTAAGGCCAAGGCTGAGTCTCAAGACCATGATATCCGATACCAAAGCCACGGCAAGGCCATGGCTAAAGCCTCAAGGCTTCTTAAGCCGAGACCATAAACCAAAGGCTTTAGCCTTGACAAACCAAAACGTATACAATACAATTTGGATCTTCTCCCTCGATAAACCATGTTATTTTCAAAACTAAATACCTACTAGACATAATGAACTTTATATAATAACAATCTTCATTCAAAAATAAACTTTCCTAAGTTTATTTTACTTTCGGAATAGTAACTTTTATTAAACAACAAGAACTTGTTAAACCATTTTAGTTACTTACAAATCAAGTACCATGTAACTTTCATTAGACATTTAGATTACCCAAACTCACTTGCGGACACGACCAAACTTACTTTGCAAACTATGTAAACTATATGTTTTATCTACTAAGTGCTACAATACCATGGAACTTCATGTGAGGGGTTCATTTGGGTAAACGGATCGACGAGTTGCTGTATTTACGAATTAAAGTGTCCTAGCTCCTCGAACGTTTACTACATTACATCTGAATTGTGATGGCCCGAACGGTAGTACGATATATATATAAACTAAACACGTTTTCACAACTAGACCATTTCTATAAACGACATACACAACTACCATGTACTACATAATGATCAATATAAAGACGTATATAGGCTTGTTATTACTTTCGCATCATTATTTCAAACCTAAGTCACAACATCCTATTCTAGGTTACTCGTAGAACTTCTCACGGTATATCCATCATTCTCATAATACATTTGATATCACTTACTCTAAGGTGAGTTCATAGTCCCACTTTCTATTACTTAAATTGTTTTACAAACCCTTGGGGGAGATACATGTTATATTTAACATGAACACACAAACATTTGAACTTTATGCTATCTGATTGTTTTGTTGTCACTAAGTAAACGTAATTGCCAAACATAAGTCCCTAAATCATGAACCATTAATCACTAGAGAGAGTGAGCATGAATATTGTGAATAGATCTATTGGGATTGACGAATCCCGTTTGTGTTGGCCCCGTTAAAGGCAAACAAACGCACTATATTTGAGTAAAATTAGGTAAAACGGCAATTTTACCTATTATGGTTGGTACCAACATTTTCACCAATTTATATTGGAATACGTTAACGCCTTGGTTGCATGTGCTTAGTGAAATAATAACTGTTTTGTTTTCAACATTATGGGTGTATAACAACGTAACTCACACAAACATTATGTGTTCAACATTTAACAATAAACCTATGGATTCACTAAACCTTTGTGTTGACCCTTTTAAACATGTTTATCTCAGGTTCATAATGAACGAGGCTGGCAAGGATGGAAAGGAAGGGCACAAATACTCTAGATGGCTATAAATTTTATTATCATTCAAAAACTAATTTAATGTAATTTGTAAACCTTGAAACCATTGGGACCTCATTTTGTAAACTCTGATATTTATATAAACCAAATGATAAATCTTTTAAAACGACTCCATTAGAGTTCGTTTTCTATTATTATAATGCAGCCATGAAATAACACCTAGTTTGAATTCCGCTGCGTATCACGAAATTAGGGGTGTTACAAAAACATTACATCAATTATAAGATACTAACTAACAATGCACGTTAATCGTCGCATAAAACTTTTTGGTAGATGATATTTGAGGTGCAGACACCTCCTTGAACGAACTCTTTGACTGACTTCACTAATACCTTTGTATTTTTACATGATATCCCTCTAGACAAAGCAACATAAAGCTGGCCATGCGAGAAAATAGAGTCGGGCAAATAAACACCCACATTTGGAATTTGTTTGACCTAGAGATGGCAATGGGCGAAAAACCCGCGAACTGGTACCCGCATTACATGGGTGGGTAATCGTCAATTTCACCCACGGGTGGGTCGTGGGTGAAAATTTGTACCCATCGGTGCGGGTGGGTAACGGTGAGGCATACCCATCGCGGTAAAACCTATGACACCTATTTAAAATACCCACAGGTATACCCTTCAAAATACCCGTGGGTGCACCCATAAACCCATGTTAAAATTAATTATTCTAATTAAAATATGTATGATATTGCATGGTATACATTTAATAGTTACCAAGTCTCAAGAAAACACATTAACCTAAAAGTTTGTTTGAGTTTCAAGACTAAAAAGAAAATATGAAAGATCAGATAATCAGAGTTGTATACATGTGATTTGGTGTAATGATGTTCAATTGCTACTTTCAGACATGTGTTTAAGTATTTTGTGAACTTGGTATTTGGCAAATTGATTGGTGTCTTGTTATGCAATTTCTTAGCTAGTTTTCATATCATGGTTTTGTAGTTTTGTTGTATTACACTAACCCATGGGTTTACCAGTGGGCAATAAATACCCACGGGCATGGGCATAGGTAGAAAATTGTACCCATTGGCGGGTGATGGGTGGGTGACGGGTGAGGAAAAACTATATGGGCGGGTGACGGGCTAGAGGTACCCGTGCCCATTACCCACAGGTGCCATCCCTAGTTTGACCTTGAGCTTTATTGATAGTCATCGTAAAGCTAAGGCGCATAGGGAATTGTGTTCTCTTTAGTTTGAAAGGGAACATGTCTTCTTCAAATGGAGCAAGAGGAATCATCATTATCCACGAGAAAAACCCCATTACGAAAGTTGACTTCATAGATAACGTGATCTCTTATTCCATCAAACGCAGAGCTCCGACAACTCTCACCGGAATCATCATCGAATAATATTTGAAAGATTGAAGTTATGAAAGTATTTACCTTTTTTTCTTTTTGTTTTAATTTCTTGTCATCGTCCAACTCTAGTAAAACAATGATGATTAAATATCTATTAGATTAGTTTATATTTCTCTTTGTCATGTTTAGAAATTAAGCTTTCATATTAGCCCTTCAAAAAAATTAGAACTTTATTAAAACAAAACAAATTAAAGAAGTCAAAAATATATTTTGTAAGCAGAAGGCATCAAGGCGATACTACCAATCTATCAAGAGGGTTTTTTACGATTTTGTAGCAAAAGAATAATTGAATAATGTTCACAAAAAATAAAACAATTATTGAATAACGTGATATACTAAATATCGTAAAAAGTGCATATTTTTTAATTAAAATTTAAAAACACAATGGTCATCTAAAAAACTCCCCAAACACCTCCTAAGATAGTTTAAGTTTTAAATTGTTTCTAAAAATATATTTAAGTATTATCTCACTTTTGACTTTCAACAATTCAACTTTGACTATGTTTCCTTTTTATATAGTAAAGATAAAGATAAAGATAAAGATAAATCAACATTTCACTTTGACCATACACCCTTAGTATAGATTAAATATGTTTAGTTATGTTGGTTTGGGCTTTGTTACTATTCTTTTCATTTTTGAACGGCCACGGAAATACAAGCACATACTAAACTTGGCAATAGACTTCATCATAACAAAAAGAAAAGGAAAAAGAAACAAAAAACTAAAAAAAAACTAAACCTTATTAAATCCATCCTTCACTAGGCTCAGATCGAGTTTACAATAGGTTCACCGTAAATAGCCCACTCTCTTACTCGGAATTCCATGAGGACAACGGTGGAGTATCTGAGTTCTTGTAACTGTTCAACAGGATCTGTTTGGGCATTCTATCACCCTTGAATGAACCCATGGATTCAAGCTCAGCCATGTCTTGATCTGTGAGCTTAACTCCAACGGCTTCAAGGTTCTCGTTCAGGTTTTGGATCTTGGTTGTACCTGGGATAGGACCCACATCATCTCCTTGGTGTAGAACCCAAGCCAGCGCCAATTGGGCCAATGTGCACCCCTTTCTTTGAGCCATTTCGCTAACTCGCTCATACACAAGTTTATTGTGGTCAAAGTTCATTCCTTGTAGTCTCGGTAGAATCTATTAAATAGGAAGAAAGAATAATAAGATACAAAACTTACAAAATGTGGTAAGCTCTAGTAACCAATTAAAGGATACAAGAAAATTTGGCATCAAATGCAGACAGAAATGAATAGTAATACTGTATTCTATGAGCACAAACCTTTCTAAAGTCGTTATCCGCCAAATTATCCATCAACTTCGGCCCTGACCCAAAGAAACCACTACCCAATGGAGCCCAAGGGACGATCCCAATTCCTAGTTCTCTGGTAAAAAATTGAACAAATACGCAGACAACTTTAACATTACAGTGGCTTGTAATTTGCTAATAAATAATGAAATGAGTAACTCTATGTTATGGCATACCTGCAAGTAGGAATAACCTCTTCTTCTGCATCTCTACTCCACAAGGACCACTCCAATTGCAAGGCTGTTATCGGATGAACAGCATGTGCTCTTCGTATGGTTTCAGGACCAGCTTCGGATAGACCAATGTATTTTATTTTGCCTTTTTCAACCAATTTCTTCAGTTCTCCCATCTACGAAGAAAAAGAGACAATTATTGACGGTTCCTCTTTATAATTTAACAACATCGAATAATAAAGATCATCCAACAAGCCAATCCGTAGGTAGAAAAAAGCTTAAAGATGGACTAACTGTGATTTCGATAGGAACACTTGTGTCAATGCGATGAACATAATAAAGATCAATGTAATCAACATCAAGCCGCTTCAAACTTGCTTCACAACAAGCCCTTACGTACTCCGGTTCTCCATGCACTTCAGCCTTACCATCCACAAATCTCACTCCAAATTTAGTAGCCAATTGAACATCCTCTCGCATCACTCCCTTCAATGCCTACATGTATCAGTTACGCACAAACAATTAAAATCACACTCTAAATGCAACAAATAACACTAAAAAAATTAGTTGAGTGTTCAGATATAAAATATTAGTAGAATACACTAAGAATATAATAACCTTGCCGATGAGAATTTCATTAGCAAGGTCACCGTACACGTCGGAAGTATCAAGATGAGTGACACCATTACTAACAGCATGATGGATGAGTTTGATCATGTCTTGTTCAGGTTTAGGAGGACCGTAGAGACCACCAGACATACCCACACATCCTAAACCAATAGCCGAAACCTCTAGTCCTTGTGATCCTAGCTTTATTTTCGGCATCTTTTGTGTCATTTTGTTGTTGATCGATTTTATTTTTCAGTGATGGATGTTTATTTTATAAGCTTTAAAGTTGTAGGTGGGAGATGACTCTATTTAAGGTTGAGTGGTTTGGATTGACCAATGTCTGTTGGTGATAATTACAAGAATTTTCAAAAAAAGAAAGCAAATGGCAGAGGTAATAAATGGTAGTATACTTTGGTTAAGCTTGGAACAAAGTTCTAAGTGTTTCATTCTCACCCCTTGCAAGGTTATAAGTTCTTTTCTATTTTTTTGTTTGAATCGAAAGTAGCCTCTCTACCTTCCCCATACATTGAGAAAGGCATTATTGTGACCCTAATTAACCCGTGAAATACAGTACTGACAGTTACTTTACTTTATTTTAGTTAAGCTTACGGGCTTTTTGTAGTTAGATAGGCTCAAGCCCATTGTTTTTGTATCTAGATGATGGAATGATGGTGAATGAATAATAGATACAAGGAAATTATTCGAAGGAAATTTACACGCATATTTCATTAAATATTCATTTAAGTCGAAAACTAGCAAGGTTTATCTTGCTTATCTACTATTTTATAATAAAAGAAGCCCTTTTAGGACATTAATTAAACTAAGACACTAAAAACGTGAAACTAAGCATTAAAAGTAGTAAAGCTAAATGTACAATCAATTTAAACAGAATCTCTTTATTAAATGTTATTACTTGTGTATAATAAATAATTTTTAAGTACTGGAAGGGTACTCACGCAATGCGGCAGCGGGTACCCGACGACTATTTTTTTGGCGAGTAAATATTTTTCATTTTAAACCTTCCTTATTTTGCATGTCTAAAATACTTTATAACGTAGTAAATATATGTTTTTCAAAAGTAGAAAGTCTAAATTATTAATAGTGTAAATAATTAACAATTTTATTTTTCAAATTTTAGAATTCAATATGTGGTTATAAGTAATGAGCTTTTCTTATAAACAATTCTATTAAAATATATCATTATTGGAAGGGGTTACAATATGTTTTAAATGAGACTTAAATTTTTAAATTTTTACATTAATTTTCTAATTTTCCTTTTATAGCAATATTTTTTGTCTTAAAATTTAAGACTTCCTTTTATGAGAAGTCTCAAATGCTTTATAATGTAGTATAGATTACTTGTATAGCTATGTTTAGAAATACTTAATGCACAAATACATAAATTCAACAAATATAATAAATGCTTTTCTTAAAAACTCTATCACTCAAAATTAATTAATGCTCTTCTTAGGAAATATAATAAAATTAAATAGCCAGTTTTACACGCATATTTCACCAAATACTCATTTAGGTTGAAAACTAGCAAGGTTTACCTTGCTTATCTTACTATCTTATAATGAAGGAAGCCCTTTTATAACATTAATTAAACTAACGCACTAAAAACTTAAAATTAAGCATCACAAGTAATAAAGCTAAATGTACAACCAATTTAAACACGGCCTCTTTATTAAATGTCATTACTTGTATATAATAAATACTTTTTAAGCATTACTTGTATAGCTAGGTTTAGAAATACTTAATTCACAAATACATAAATTCAACAAATATAATTAATGCTCTTCTTAAAACACTCTATCACTCGAAATTAAAATTATATTATCACATGATACAATCTAATAAAGCTACTAAAAAAACCTTGTAATTATTTTTAGAATATCAACCTTGTAAAAAAAAAAAAAAAAAAAAACACTTGCTATTTTCATGGGTTGTTTGTCTTTTCAGATAAAAATTAGGTATCTGGTGAAATATTTTTGTAAAATTGATTATTTTTACCATTTTCCCTTATTTTGAACAAACATGGTAATCAGAGCAAAATATGGTCTCCATAAAATTCGACCCCTTTCTTCTAAAAATTCTCCCAAAATTGTCGATTATTTTTGTCTCTAAAACCTGTCGACTAAAACCTGCACAAAATCCCTAAACCTCTAGAATTATTCATTTTATTGGCATCTATGGTTGTAGATGATTCAAGTAGCATAAAAACCAACAACAACTCTCGTAAAAGAACCAGAAACAAAGAATAATTGAATACCACACCACATAGTGATGCAAGTAATACACAAATCACTCTTTCCATGTGTCATAATTTTTCGCGAGGTTATTATAGATTTAGAAGACTTGCAAATTTATTCATGATCCAAAACTTTTTCCTAATACCACTTTGAACCTCCTTGTGTCAAATTCATCCTACAACGCCTTTTATTTTTTTTTCATGTTTACTCAACATGCCCACCTTTCCAACAAGCAAGGGGTTTGCAGGCCCAAGTTCGACCTCCAGCCCAAGAGGACATGTATTGGACAACTTCTAGTCCTTATTTTCCCAGTGAAATAATATCACGCTAGCAACAACAACCCATGAGTGAATCAGGTATATTGGGTCGTGCTCCTACAATGGTCGTGAATCATGAAATGTTGCTTCATAGTGCGATTAACACTATAACACTTGAGGATCCCACTTGAAATATGAACACATGTGCATCCTCTCATCTAAACTCACATACACGTAACCTAAATACTATTTATAACACGTGTTTATATCAATTTGTTTGTGTAGGTAATGGGAAAACCATACCTGTCCACAACACTGGCCTTAGCATCTTGCCCACGCTTAATCGTACTTTATATCTTCATAATGCTCTTGTAACCACAAATATTATCAAAAATCTTATGTGTGTACATCAGTTTACTAGGGATAATAAATGTACTATTGAATTTGGTGAATTTGGTTTCTCTGTGAAGGATCTTAGTTCATTGCTCTCTATCAGTCCTACTATGTAGCATCAACGTCTCGAACACCCCAATACGAAAGTTCTATGATCTCTTGTTTCTCGTAATTTAATTTCATGTAATAAAGAAAAGTCTTCTCATCTTGTGATGCTTACCAACTTGCCAAACATCTGAGACTTTCATTTTTCTTTCGAATACTCATGTTTCTCATTGTTTTGACATTATTCAATAGATAGTGGACTTCTCCTATTGTTAGTGATAGTGGTATTAAATATTATGTATCGTTTCTTGATCATTTTCTCATTATGTGATTTATCCATTACGTTATAAGTCTGATATGTTTCATGAGTTTCTTCATTTTCGTTCATATGTTACAAACCAATTTGTGTGAAATTTAAGCACTTCGGTGTGGCCATGGTCGTAAGTTTGACAACACCAACCTCCTTGGTCTAATTGAGTAAAATGGTATCCGAATGTGTCTCTCCTGTCCTAAGACACCTAACGGGAAATCAGAGCGGATGATCTAAACCATTAATAATGTCATCCATACTATGCTTTTCCAAAGCCCACTTTTTACCTATATTTTGGTTCGAGGCTCCACATATGGTATTCGTCCTTCTTAACCCACTTCCATCAACCACCATTAATAATGACATTGGTTGCATAAAATTATTCAACAAAAAACTTGATTTCACATATTTGAGTGCCTTTGCTACCCACACCTCGACTCTCCTCATAAATTAGCACCTCATGCCACACTTTGTATTTTTTTTGGGCTATCCCGCCTACTATCTCGGATGCCGATGTCTAGACTTCTCTACCAAGAAGCGAATTCTTTCCTGACATGTTACGTTTGATGAAAAACAATTTTCTTATGGTTCACTATTACATGTCACCCCCTTCCCCCGCCTCATGTGGTTTTCTTAATCCAGCACCCCTCACGCTCACTTTAATTAACAACGGCACTCTCCCTCAATCTATGGCCCAATCGGCTCAACCCATCTCCCCTAAACCCACAAACCAGTCCCCTGTACAAAACCAACCACAAGCCCCTCAAAACCCCCACATAAACTACGACCCAAAACACTTCCTCCCCATCTATGGCCCAACACACTCAAACCCAAAAAATGAATCCTACACCAGCCGGTCTACCTATAGCAGGCCATCAAACTCAAACCCAACGTCTAAATCTTACATCCTCCAGCCCACCTATATCAGCCCAACGAATGTCTACCCAAACTCACCTAAAGGTCACTCGTGCCTAAGTTGGCACCATTAAGCGTAATCCACGTTTTAATTTTCACATGTCACATATTTCTTCTCTTCCTAAATCCTCCTCCACAGATTTAGCCGATCCTCATTGGTGTGATGCTAGGTAAGATGAATATAGTGCTTTGGTTAAAAATAGTTGTGTTCTAGTTCTCAAACCACCTAATGTTTATGTGTTTTGGTCTATGTGGTTGTTTAGACATAAGTATCATGTGAATGGCTCTTTAAGTAGGCATAAAGCATGATTTGTGGCTAATGGGCGTAGTCAACATATTGATGTCGTTTATGATGACATGTTTTGTGTGGTGGTTAAACCGGCCACCATACACAATGTTTCTAGCCTTGTTATATCTCGTGGTTGGCCCGTACATCATCTTGACATTGAGAATGCTTTTCTTAATAATGATCTCTCAGAGACTGCCTACACGTATCAACCTCCCAGTTTCATTGATTCCTAATTTCCACATCATGTTTTTCATTTTTGGAATCTTTATATGGTTTGAAACAAGCACCTCGGGCTAGGTTCAGAGGTTTGCTAGATATGCTCTTCAAGTGGGTTTCTCTTCTACCCGTTGTGACTTTTCTTTATTTATTATCGACATGGCACTGAGGTTGCCTACTTATTGATATATGTGGATAATATTGTACTGACAACCTTTTCTACGCCATTACTTCAGCATATTATTTCATCTTTGCATTAGAAGTTTGACAAGATGGATTTGGGGGCTCTTAGTTATTTTTGGGGATTTATGTTACTCGTGATTCTCTATGTATGCTCCTCTCTCAGGGGGGAAATATGCTCTGGAGCTTTTGGACCGAGCACACATGGTTTCTTGCAATCCTAATCGGGCTCCTGTTGATACTGAGTCAAATCTTGGCCTTGATGGGTACCATGTCTCGGATCCTACTTTGTATCGTAGCTTTGAAGGTGGATTAAAATACCTTACTTTTACTCGCCTGAATATCTCATATGTCGTCCACTAGATATGTCTTTACATGCATGATCCACGAGAGCCTCATTTGGCAGTTCTCAAATGTGTCCTCTGGTATGTTCGTGGTACATTGGACTTTGGCCTTTAGTTTTCTTATTGCTTATTCTGATGCTGATTAGGCGGGTTGCGTATCTACTCGACGATCTACTTATAGCTATTGTGTATTTTTGGGAGATAATCTCATGTCTTGGTCTTCCAAGTGTTAGCACACTATTTCATGGTCTAGTGTTGAGGCTGAGTATAAGGGCTTTGCTAATGTTGTTGCTGAGACTAACTGGATTCGTAATCTCCTTCGGGAATTGCATTATCCTCTGTTTATCTGCTATCCTTGTCTATCATGACAATGTTAGTGTAACAACGCGCATTTTTCGGGTTACTTTTCATATTTTTGAAAAGTTACTATTTACTTTTACTATTCACTTTCACTATTCATCCGTAAAATTTTTATTTCACATTCTCGTAAGATAAATTATTTTAGTAATGACCTGAGAGTTCGACACTCGTTAGATCATTTTTTCGCAAAGTTAAGAAAACATCGTCTTAAAGTTTCGTTTCGGTCTGAGCACCATTTAGTCATCACACGATAACGAAAATCAACTCGATAATTTTCCTCACATCAGATAAATTTTAGATCACTCATGATTAATTTGAGAATTTTATGTTACCAATAAACCTGCGCATTTAAACTAAACTTACGCTTTTAAACAATTCTACTTACATCCGCACTTAACCATTCCTCACGTGTTCCTAATATGTTTTGACACTTTTACATTTTTTTGAAAATTCAAACATATTTCCCTCCTCCTTTGACCATAAAGGAATTAACCTTGTAATGCCTACATTTTGCTAAAAGCGCGTAACTTTTAAACTTCACAAATAACTGTTAAGTTATCCGCGTATGACGAAAACCACATTTTGACATCTCATATCACTTTTAGACTAATTTTAGTATACTCTAAATAAATTCGCTATCTGTCATTTCCAAATTTCGTCGCTTTTCGAGAAATTGCGAATTACGCTTTTGACCCGTAATTCCGCTTTTAGCAGCTTTTTGCACCCAATGAGACTTATCACCCATTTTATATTTTTATATGGAGTATAATGATGAGTTTAATCTTTCCTATAAGTTTCATATTTTTACGATACCCGGTTTTACGTTTTATGGCTTAACAACTTACGGTTTGGATTTAGTCTCCTAAAGTGGTTAAAGATCCTGGAGGTCCCAGGTTCAAACCTTGGGGAGAAAATTAATCCTCATGTGGCCACGGAGGTTCACCTGCGATGACTCCGGGCTATCCAAAGGGTAGTCGCTCTGGGATTAGTCGGCTCGCAATGTCGAGTCGGAACCCAGGTTAATCAAACAAAAAAAAAAAAAAAACTTACGTTGGCATTTAACTAACCAAAATCACTCCAGAATTAAGATAATAATACCAAAACTATCCACCTAAGTCATCTTATCTCTTCATGGCAGACCTTAGGGGGGGAGTCATCATTTTGGTGGCATCATCCTAACCATGGTTCATTTAGATCATTACAAGTGTTCTAACTTAACCATGATTAATATTTAACCCAATATATGGTTAACCAAACTTACCCTCCTATAAATAGAAAGTTAAATTCATCCTAAAGACCTTCACAAGCTGTTTTGGGTCGGTCATAGCTTAAATCCATCATATCTTTCATCATTTGATCTTTAAACTCCAAGTTTATGCAAAGAAGTTTCAAGTAGTAAGTTACTACATCAAATCTCTAGCAAGTTTAAGTGATATGTAGAAAACTAGAAGGGGGGTTGAATAGTTTACCAATTAAAAACTTTGTTTTGAAACTTATTCAAAGATCAATTGATATTGATCTTAGATATGTTAATGAAATATGCAAGCAATATGTAAAGAGTAAATAAGGAAAGAAATGATCAAACCACAACAAGTTGTTTATAGTGGTTCGGTCTACAAGGACTCTTTTTCCCTGCCCTACTCCACTCCCCGAGTCTCACACTCGAGTTTAACTTCACTAGTCAACAAGCTCCTTTCACCCCGGAGAAAACCTTTACACTTCGCCTACACTATTTCCGACACTAAGCTAGATGTCGAGTTCTTTCCAAGGGTACAACCACTCCCACACACAATGTATTTTGAGGACTAAAATACTAACTACTCACACTCACTAAATTATGATGGTTTAATACAACAATGAAGTATGAATCAACACAAGATCATACAACACTAAACAAACAAGACTTCCAACTTCTCGTTTGAAGCTTGAATGTGACTTGATCTTATTTGGTACAAAAGAGATCACTAATATGATATGAAACTGAGTTAGAAAGGTTAGAGAGAAGATATGTATGAGAGTATGTTAGAAAGGGATGAAAAACTACTTGGTTTGGCATTGCTATTTATAGCCAAATGGACAGAGCGCCCACGACCACGAAACCCTCAAAGGGTTCCCGCCTCGGTACCATTTTGGTACCGTAGGTCTGACAAAGAAGATAAAATCTTGCTAAAGTCAACTATATCTAAGTTAGATTGTGCAAGATATGAAGAGTACAAATCCACACAAAATATCTAATGAAATCTTCTTCCATGATGCAACACATGATGTCATATGTTGTATTTCTATATTTAGAAATATGCAAGTACTTAAGTAGTGTTTGTTTTTAAGAACCTAACACATTCTAAAAACTACTATCATACATAATGATTAGAGTCATATCAAGATGTCACTAATCATAAATGTAAATGCTTGAATGATGAATATATTATTTGAAAAAGCTTGTTTTAATATCTATTAAACTTGACAAGCTTTAAGCTTTATAAAAAATAAATTTACTTTTGTCGTTAACAAAACTTAGGTAAAGATCAAAAATATAAATAACGCTTAATGATCGATATTTGTATTAACAATCTCCCCCTTTTTGTTGAGGACAAAATATAAATTTTATTTTATAAAAGATACAAAGTTTGTACAAGAGTTATAAAAATATTAGTTTTAGAACTTGAAAAGGAAATGATAATGTATGATGTTTGACTTTTATTCAAAGTCAGTATGCAGTTGACTTTTCGTAAAGTCAAGTATTACCAATTATGTATCCTCTGTTTGACTTGTCGAAGTCAATGTATGCGATTTGACTTTTTCAGAAAAGTCAAATATAAGCAAGTTCTATAATTTCTCCCCCTTTTTGTCTCAACAAAAAGAAGAGGCGATGCTTTTAATGTAATGAACAGCCATTATCTCCTTGATCAAAGCTCCCTAAATTGGGTGCTTAATGGGAAGATACATGGATTGTGAAAATAAAGCTACAAAAAATGTTAGTAATAATGATCATTCACAAGCATTTCCAAACACTATGTAAAAGCACCAACACTATAATAAAAACACCATTCATTAGTTAAAATTTTCATGAATAAAGATCATGAAATGGGAACACAATGATGTGTTTTAGTACAAGAAAAAGAAAATAATCCTAAGAAAAGAAGAACTAGAAATGCTAAACTATGACCATCATAATTTGATGGTGGATGAGAAAGAGCGCTGAGGCGCTCAAGGATATGATTGAGGATGAACCTCATTTCTTCTTGAAAGTCAGGACCATAACCGTCCTATCAATTGGGGCCGTTTGCTCACAAGTAGAGCAACCATGCCTAGGGGGTAGTATGTTTGGGGAGGTTGTGGTGGTGGAATGGTAGATGTGTTGGTGTTGGTGGAAATGTTTGGGGTGGTCATGATGGATGCAAGCAAAGCATTTTGCATTTGCATTGTCTCATTCAAGTGAGAATCCACCATGCCTTTGAATTGGTGGAGGTTGTGGAGTTCCGCTTGAATCTCCTCTCTAGTGGGATTGGCATCCCACATGCACTCCTCAATGTCCTCAAGATGATGGGACATTGATGTGGGGAGTGAATGATCCCATACAAAGGACCATGAATGTCTTTGTGGATGGGGTGGAAGAGAAGAGGTTAAGGCCCTAATGGGGCTTGGGTCAAAAGATGACCGAGGTGACTCATGAGCAATTGGCCAATGAGCAAAGGATGGGTGATTTGGCCCTAGAGGCAAGTCATCCAAGTCCTCCAAGAAAGGATTTGGTGAAGTTGGTGGAGTGGAAAATAACTCCATAGGAATGAGAGGTGGAGACCTTGGTGAAGGTGGTGAGGGTGTTTTGGATGTTTGGATGGGTGCCGGTGGAGGTGAAGTTGGGGTTTTTGTTGGTGGTGGAGTGGTGATCACAATGTGTGATTGAGTAGGTGTGGCAAAGGTAAGGCTTGTATCTCTGGATGGGAGATGAGATTGTGAGTGGAGAAGACTGATGAGGAGCTAAGATACAAAGCAACAAGGCCTCACACTAATTCTAGCGGTTTTCTTGTTTTTGGAGATGATTTTGTCATTTTTGACTTGGGTTTTTCTTTGCTAGATAATGGTAAGAATGAAGAAGGTGTGAAGATGATCATGGTAAAACCTCTCAATTTATAGAAGTGAAAAATATGGAGAAATGTGTTTGATTTGATGTTAAACCATTGAAGAGATGAGGTTCCTAATGATTTGGAAGTGGGTTGAATGCTAGTCATATCACCCAAGTCAAGCCATTCAAGAGAGATGGATTGAAGAAGAAAAGATTTGCAATAAATGTGTTCTAATGAGTGGAATTTCCTAACAATCGACACCACGATTTGAAGGTACCAAAAATTTGGTTCCTTCCTTTATGCCAAAGGGCTCCTTGGGTGGATTTTTCAAATTTTTGAATTTTGGTGGGAAATGGATTTCTTATATACCTAAGTGAATTATACTAGTTCTAATAAGAGTATAAACTAGTTAAGATTGATTTATAAGCAATGGATGGTAATTTGGAATCAACGAAGAGTCAAAATTCAGAAAGTTACCTCGGAGGATCCACGGCACCAAAAATTTATACGCACGAACCCAAAAGGGTGTCGCCCCGTCCGCCTGCATGTGCACGGCGTACCATTTTACAAACTGACGGTACCAAATCGTTGGTGCCGCCTCGTCCGTGAAGTGCGTAAAACAAGACAGAGTATGTTTTAGGTGTCGGGACTTTCCGAAACCGAAATTTTCTCAAAACATGTTACACTAAACATTTCTAGTTAGGAAAAGTAAATAACACATGTATAAACATAGTGGAGCATAGATTTTGAGCAAAGCTTTTTGATTTTCACATTATAGTGAAAATGGGTAAAATTTGATAGCATACTTGTGCTATCCCCCTGCATGAGATTGTTAGCATACAACATTGTTTTAAGTTATATTATCATCCTACATAATAAAAACAACTAAATTGTATCAAACATTGATGATAATGTATTGTTCCAAATACTCCTTAATGGACCCTTATTTGTCCAACTTCTTGTAGATCTTGTTCATCATCCTACCAAGGCACTTGAACATTCTCTTAGTTTGCTTGAATTCACCGATTCATTCTCTATCTCGGAAGAGACGATAATACTCATGAGGTGAAGACGAGCTTGGAAGACCATCCTCTGAGCTATTTGATGATGATGATGATGGAGTTGGAGGTTTTGCTCTCTTGCCTTTGTCTTAGCAACTCGTGCATCACTCAAAGGTACAAAGATGTGAGGGATGAGCTCATAGTGAAGATGCATCCCTTTTGGACTTGGTGGAATTGGTGCAAAGTTTCTATAGAGACGGGTGAGGAGCATCCCGTATGGAAGAGCAACCGATCCTTGAGTTGGAATATCAATCATTCTCCTAGCGATGTAGTAAGCTAAATTGAATGGTTGACGGGTGGACAAGTTGTAGAGCATGTGACAAAGACAAGCGTTGATGTGATCCCTATTTCCTATGGTGCTAATGACGTTGGCTCTAAGTAGCTCCTCCCATTTCTTAAATTCGGGCTTAAGTTCATTTAGCTCCATTCCATATGGATCTCGGTTTACCTCCTTTCCCTTTCGGGTAACTCGGGTTGTACCCTGGGTTAAATAGGTGTTCACGGATAACATCCTTATCGGCCACCGTAGGAGAGAGCGGTCATTGATTGCATCAAGAGCGTGAGTGACCATTTATCCCAGTAGACACAAGGGTTGGGAATTCCTAGCACTTGAGCAAAGTTGGCTAAGGTGATGGTGTAGTCGTTTTGATTGATTCTAAACCTAAGACAAAATTAATCATCGTCTTCATCACTAAAGCCGGTCACACTAGCATAGAATTCTAACACAAACCTATTGGTTCATCGATGTCAAGAAGACAATCGAATTGAATGGCGGCTAGTTCTTCACGAAGATTGGTATTTTCAAGGAAGGATGAGTGAATGGTTCTACCCTCATGGAAATACCTTGATTCTAGACCTCTAAATATTTCTACTTGTTCCTTGGAAAGTCCTTTGGTTTTGTGGTGTTTGGGAATGTAGATAAGGGTGTCTTTGTGATCATAGAATCTTGCGGCTACCATGGTTATTCCTAGGGACAAGAATTAATATGTTAAAATGAGAATAAACTTTAACGCTTTTGGTTCTAGTGTGTGCCTATATGAAAACAATTTGGAGTTCGGTTATCTCTCACTCATTTTATGCACAAAAATGGTTTTAGTGGGGTGTTTGGCAAATACCATGAGATAACCCAAATGCTCCTAATTCAATGTGGCTTCATTTGAATATACCCGGAATGCATATTAGTTATGCAATACCTTTAGTATTCAAGAGCATGCAAGTGATGAAAATTTAACGTTTCTATTTGTATTAGCAATGAAAAAATTGTTTTCCTACAAGTGAGAAGCTTTTCAAAACTTTTGACATGGGGTGTTTGGTTATTTGAATAGGGCCTTATATTCATTATTCTATCAATTAGTGAAGCATGATTTGTTTATGCAATATGATAATGTAGTACCTAATTTTAATGACTAGTTATGCAATTTGCCAATTGAATTCATATTTGGTATAAAAGCATACATTAAACCCCATGTAATGATTTGTGATAGTTTTGTGCATAAATAAGAATCCTAGACTCAAAATTAAGAGATAAAATGTAGTTAGGATACTTACAATGATGTTATCTTCATTGATTAGTGAGTGGGAAGGTGTCAATAATGAGCTTGGTTTAATGTTTACACGTTTTGGTAAAGTGGGTTTTGAGGAATAAGATGTTTTGTAGGTAATCGCTTTTGCTTCAGAGACACGGACCGTGACGGCAAATTTTGGTTCCGTCTGTGTTGCGTTTTTGCGCCGGTTACGCATCAAATACAAGAAACAAATTTGTTTTGTTTTGACTATTCTAATGTTTTGGGCTATGTTTATCCTACATGTTTGGTTCCATTAACCCTAAACCAAGTCTAAGAAGATTAAAAGGTTCTCGTTTAAGAGGCTTAGTTAAGATGTCGGCAATGTTGTCTTCGGAGGATACTTTCTTGATTGAGATGTTTCCTTTTTGAACATTGTCGCTAAGAAAGTGATGGACGGATTTCATGCTTTGTACGCAGCATGTTGAACGGGATTCTGTCGAGATCGATGGCCTCTTTGTTGTCGCAGTATCACAATGTCGTTGAGATGAATTGCGTAATCTACGAGAGCTTGCTTCATCCAAAGAGCTTGTTGACATGCTTTTCTCCTACCGAGACGCACTCGCTTCAGAGTTGAGATGGCTAAAGCCGTTTGCTGCTTTGCAAACCATGAGGTGAGACAATGTCCAACAAAAGTGCAAATACCACTTGTACTTTTCTATCGACATAGTCACCGGCATGATCCGGCATACACTATGGTTTCTACACTTCCTTTGGGATACCATAATCCTAAACACGTTGTTCCCTTAATGTATCTAAAAATCCTTTTAAGGCTTCTAAGTGTGATGCCTTTGGGTTTTCTTGAAAGCGAGCATAGACAAACACTAAACATAATGTCGGGTCTACTAGCCGTAAGATAGAGTAGGCTACCAATCATTCCTCTATATTTAGTGTTATCTACGGATTCACCTTCTTCATCCTTGGCGAGTTTAGTGTCCGAGGACATGGGGTTTTAGTTGGTTTGGAATCTTCAAGACCAAATTTCTTAAGCATGTCTTTTATATATTTAGATTGGTTAAAGAATATGCCATCTTCTAGTTGTTTAATTTGAAGTCCTAGAAAGAAATTTAACTCACCCATCATACTCATTTCAAACTCGTCCTGCATGATTTTAGAGAAATCATCACATAGTTCTTGACAAGTTGATCCGAATATAATGTCATCAACGGATATTTGAACAATGATAATATGTGATTCCTTTTTCTTGGTAAAAAGAGTATTATCTACTAATCCCATATTTGTTATCAATAAGAAAAGTCTTAAGACGATTATACCAAGCTTTTGGTGCTTGCTTAAGACCCATAGATGCTTTGAGTTTGAAGACATGATGTGGTTTCTCAAAGTCGGTAAAACCGGAGGTTGAGCAACATACACTTCTTCGTTAATAAACCCATTAAGAAAAGCACTTTAACATCCATTTGAAATAATTTAAAATCATAGGCACATGCATAAGCAAGTAATATTCTAATAGATTCAAGTCTAGCTACCGTATAAGTTTCATCATAATCAATTCTCTCTTGTTGATTATAACCTTGCGCTACAAGCCTAGCTTTGTTTCTAGATACTATACCATTTTCATCCATTTTATTTCGCAAAACCCATTTCGTTCCAATTATAGTTTGATCTTTAGGTTTTGGAACTAATTTCCAAACATCATTTCTAACGAATTGGTTTAATTCTTCTTGCATGGCACTTACCCATGATTCATCTTTTATTGCTTCATTTATGTTTTTCCGTTCAATGGTGGATACAAAACAAAAATAATTACTTTGATTTTGGGCTTGTGACCTTAAGGTTCTTTGATTTAGTTGTCCTATGACCTTTTCTAAAGGATGACTTTTAGATTCTTTGATGTTTACAATTTCTTTATTTAATGGTTCATATTCCTTGTTATTATTAATTATTTCTTGACTTTCTATCATTTGACTTTCAACTAAGTCATCATCTACCGAAGGTGATGTCTTAGAGAGGTGGACTTTCGCGAATGTTATGTTCAATTTATCTCGACTATCATTGTTTCTTTGTTTAGGACAATGTAAGCTTTACTAGTTTGAGAATAACCAAGAAATACACCTTCATAAGACTTTGGGTCAAACTTGGTGAGGTAATCTTAGTATTAAGAATAAAGCATTTACAACCAAAGACTCTAAAATATCCTAAAGTTGGCTTTTACCTTTATAAAGCTCATATGGTGTTTTGTTTAAGAAAGGACGTATTAAGACTATATTTAAAATATATGTAGAAGTGTCAACGGCGTTACACCAAAACTTTTGAGGAATGTTTTGTTCATTAAGCATTGTTCTACTCATTTCTTGAATTGTTCTATTTTTACGTTCTACTACTCCATTTGATTGAGGTGTTCGAGGAGTCGAAAAGTTATGTGTTATACCATTTGTATCACAAAAGTTTCCAAATTGAGTCAAATTAACGCACCATGATCCGCTTGGATCGACACAATTTGACACCTAGTTGATTTTGAATTTTCTTGCTAAGAATTTCAAATTTATCAAAAGCTTCATTTTTGGTTTTCAAAAACAACGTCCAAGTAAACCTTGAGTAATCATCTACTATGACCAAAGTGTATAAGTTGCCTCCGTAGCTTCTTATAGCGGATGGACCAAACAAGTCCATATGCAATAATTCTAGACACTTAGTTGTGGACTATTTTAGATTTAAACTAGTATGGGTTTGTTTACCAAACCTAATTCACTTCAAGGTGGAATTTTCGTAATCGTAAAGAAGCTTAAAACTGCTTAAAACACAAATGCAATTTAAGATCAGAATATAGGGATTCCTAGTCGTTATGTCCCAAGGAGACTCAATAGTGTGTAAAACACTTGATCAGACGGTAGAATGATCACTAAGGATGTAAATGGTTCCATGATTGTATATTACACCTAGTTATATCAAAAGCCGATTTTTAAATACAAATTAAGAAAATTAAAAAAGATAAAATATATTCAATAAACGCCACTATTTAAAGTGATGAACGTTTAAAATTTAAAACTTACGCTTAAATAAAATTACGTAGACGTAATAAAACGAGAATAAAGAAAAAAATACCTACGGATATGAAAAATACATTTTTACAATCCTAATTATACTAGAAAATTATTAGAAAAATAAAATTATTTTTAAAACTATTTATCTAATTATTATTAATTAAAAACTATTTTACTTATTTAATAATACCCTAAAATACAAGAAAATATGAAATAAAGCTAAAAAATGAAATTATGACTTGGAAAAATCTAAAATATTATAAAACTAATTTTAAAACTGGAAATATATTTTTTAGACTTTTTATGTATTTATTATTAATTTAAAACTATTTAAAACTAATTAAAATGCTAGAAAATACTATTTAAACTAAGAAAATTATGGAAAAATATTTTTTTGGCTTTTTATATTTATCTTAACTTAAGAAAAATGAAAACTTATTTTTTTGAAACTTTTCTAATTTATTTGTATTAAAAGCTATTTAAAAATGCTTAAAAACTAATTTAAATTAAGAAAAATAGCAAACAAGCTTGGAAAAATATGAAAATTTCAGGAAAACTCTAAAATAATATTTAGAACCTAGGAAAAATACAAAAAACAGGCTGTGGAGGGATTTGAACTGAGCAAGTGCTTATAAAATAACACTAAGCAAATGGCTACCAATAAGCACCCAACAAAAAACAGGCTTAAATAAGCTTAAAGAACCAAATTTCAACAGAGATTACAACAAGCCCTAACCACTGAATAGCAAATTACTCAGATGGTGTTGTGGCGAATTATGACTAAAAACAGTGGAAGGGTGCCTACTTTGGAAATGCACAAGCTACTAGATAAGTGAAAATGAAAACTACAAATTGGAACTTAATCAAGACCCACCAAGAACTAGAGAACCAAAGATGGGACCTGACAAGCTCAACTGAGCTTGTGGCGGTCGCAATATCTCAAAAACCTTTGGCGACTCGCCGTTAACACTGAGTCAGTTGCACAGGAGAAATGAGCCCCAATTGAAAAGCCATTATGAAGCTTATAGAAAATTTGTAAAAATCTAGAAAAATGAAGGAATTAGACCAAGTGAAGTTTTTAAATCAACAAGTTTGACATGATTTGGTCCAACATCGAGTAAACAAAAATCCCCTAGGTGAGCAAAACAGATTTTATGATTTTGACTTTTGAAGTAATTGTGAAATGTTGACTAACTTGAACTTTGATCTAGATTTAAGGACTGAATATGATGTTACTGGATAAAATAACACTACTGCTAGCTTTATCTAGGATATTTAAACACAAAATTAGCTTTTGGATTGCAAAAACTCTAACAAGAAGTGTGGAACATTCAAAAGAGATTTTGACTATGAGCTCTGCGTGCACAAATAATTGACTCAATTGAGTCTAACTAAGCTTAACAAGCATGACTCAACAAACTTTAAACACTAAACAAGCCTGAACACAGATTTAAGCACCAAATCCAAACACCATCAATAATATGATTTTGCAAATTTAAAAAGGCTAACTAATGATTTATCATCTATCAATGATCAAACTGAGTTTTCTAACTAAAATTAACACTAAATAAACAGACACAAACCATACTAAACCACGATACAAGACAAGCATAAAATGCAAAATGGCTTGAAATATGAAAATTTAGAAACTTACTCACATGAGTCCACAAATTGACACAAGCAAACTAGACCCAAATCCTACCCTTATCTAACCTATTTCACCCCATACACCAACCGCATCACCCAAATCATCACCATTTCCAAATATGCATCAACAGTTGACTTTTGTTGACCCACTATGTAATTTACTTGAAAATGAATTACAAGCTTATCAAAAGCTTATAAAGGCTTAAACAAACTTATTTATGCTTAAAATAAGCTACAAAAACTTGGACAATGTAATTTAAAACTGAAAAATTTCAACAATAACCACAAAACTTGAAATTTATATAAAAACTAGATTGAACTTAAAAACACCTTACAAGAAGAGTTAACTTAAATGAGATACCAAGAAACTGGAATTACACTATTTTAATTAAACTAAGACATTGATTAAAAAAACGACATAAAGAAAAAAAAAACATGAAACTAACTACTCCCTTATTCTTCTCTCTAACTCCTCTTTTATAGCTCCACACGCATCTCTCCCTCTTCTGAGATAATCCCACCAATAATAATAGCCATTGGATGACTTGGATAAATTTTAATGTTTGATTCATTTTGGCCCCAAAAACGTGTATAAGCGATGTGGGTTGAGTGAAGTGAGGGAAGGATCATTAAATGTTTCTTGGAGTTGTGTTGAGGTGGGGGACAAGGATAGGGGGGTTGAAAGTGGAGATGTATCAGTATCGGGGAGAAGGAGAAAACGCAGCCAAGGGGGTGTGTTTATTTGACTTGGGATAAACGGGTTGGATGGGTAAAAGGACCGGTCAGGGTGTATTGGATTGGGCTTAAGTAGTAACTAGGGTCCATTTGGTTGTAGTAATAACACAAGAACCATTCATGTAAATTAAACTCAAGGACCAAAGCCGTGATTTCGAAATATTATCCAAGGGCCAAAATTGTCATTCTCAAATAAATAAAGGACCATATTTGCCATTTTCTGAAATTTGAAGGACTAAACATGACAATTTTCAAAGTTTAAGGACCAAAGTTGTAATTTTGCAAATTTTACATTTTAAAGGTTTGTTTTGACAACTTTTGAATCCCATGGACCTTAAATGACATTTTTTTTATTTTGATATACCGGGGACTGCTTTTTGACAACTTTGAAACTTTGGGGACTAAAACCTGCCAATTTTGCAATTTCTCCTTTTCATGTGTTTTGATATATTTTGCATTTAAAACACATAAAATGATTTGTGATATTTTTATCATTTTGACGCTTTTGAGTGTTTTCAGATGATTTCAGCTTATATTGTAGAAAAATGATGAGTATTTGACTCATCAATCCCCATACTAAGATATTGCTATCTTAGAATGATTTGAAGCTTTTGATTTTCTTTACCAAAAGCCATCACTGAGGGCCAAATGTTTCAGCCAAGTAGAACCTTGGTACACTGATAACCAAATGATTTTGAGCAAATCATAAGTCAAACGGATTTGATTTGTCTTTACCGTAGTTTCCTTTCCTGACTAGCCAACTCTTAGATAAATTATCAGAATTATCTTTGGTGAGCTGATTACCAATTATGGATTTTCCACCGCCTTTACTACCGCTTAACCTTATGGCTAGCCAACTTCTTTAGGACATGGGCGTTGAGAACCATACAATTTTGGGAAAATTGCAAGCCATATAAACGGATTTGAGAAATTTTACCAAGCAGCTGCTTCTGGATTAGCCAATCCTTTGTCTTACATGGACATGGTTCCGATAACAAGCTGAGTAAGTGTAGAACACTTACTCAAAAATTTTGGCCAAAACGGGGAATTGATTATATGAAATTCGTGAGAATTCCCCACACTTAGAAATGAATATTGCCCTCAATAAAAAGTGTACCGGGCGGCGTCGAAACAAAGAACGAAAAGGGAAATACTGCCATTTATTTGAAAAGATTTTTTGAGAAACTTTCATATACACAACATGTGGGGCAAACCCCCACACTAGGGTGGTAGAAAATAGAAAGAAGTCAGAAATATGGGTGAAAACCTATATGGCATGCTACTTTTGATTCCGAGTCGCTACTTGACTCTCAACCCGAATTATTGGTTCATGGGGAAGCAAAGTGGAAAAACAATCTCCATCGGACTTTCATTCAAGATGTTTGGATAAACATTTGAAGCACGGAAAGTTCACCACGGCGAGATATACTGAGAAAGACCCCGCTCACAAGATGATAAATGAAAATGCCTGTCAAAAATAGTGTCCTCCTAAGGAGAAAAGGGAAAGAGCAACCATACCATTAGTGAAGAATGGAATAAATATGTTCATCACAATGCATGTCCATTCCTCATCAGAGAGAAGCAAATCACCATTTTGACATTTTAAGCAAGGAAGCTTTTATGGTGATTGGTAACAAAATTACCGAGGGAGAGTTTGAGACGATTCTTCAATCGCATTTTTAAGAAAAGGATGTCCCCTCCAATCAAAGTAGTATTGTCAATTCTCGTTGGAATCGACTCATCACTAAGAAAATCATCTTAAAGTTGTCATCTTCCTCATCCGGAGAGAGAAGGAATGGAAGAGTCGGAAATGGGATAAGAAATGAGTGGATGATCATTATATAGGAGATTTATGGTTTCTCCAAGATCGCTTCAAATCAAAGAGATCATCGTCTACTTTCCGATGAAAGTGGACTGATGTGATGAGTTCATCTGAACTCCTCAAGAAGAGGATCGATTGTTGAGTGATGCCTCAACATACTCGATGTCTCCATAAGATTTACAATCATCGCTAAAATCGAGAAAATCAAAATGATCATTTGAACACTCAAGAGGGGAAGAAGAATCACACATAAGATCGAATTCCCCGTGACTCTCTCGGGATTGAGACAAGGCTCTCAACACTAGACGATTCCATTTCTAGAATAGTGCTGCTCATCCCCATGTTTAGAAGTGGTTGAATATTGGGTGTGATAACAAAGGACTGAGGAGTTTAGGGACTAGCATACATATGTTTAATACTTTCCATTTGTTCTTCTGCTAGTAATTCCATTATAGTCTTTTCTCCCATTGTTCATGGCGAATCTCAACTGATGAACTTGATGAACTGTTATAAAATTGTAGGATATCAAGGATATCTTCATCATCATCGTCATCGAATGAAACGAATCGAGAGCTAGATTTGAATGCTTTTGTAGTCTAATTGATTCCCAATGGTGTTTCAATGGCAACTGGGAATCTAATTTAGCGCGTTCTCGCCTAACAATTCTTCCATGGATTTCTCATGTGACATAGCCGAACTCCTCCTTAAGTTCTTTAATAACTCAAGACTCTTCAAGAGGGCTGGGTCTGTAGTTTCATGAGGAGTTGCATCATTTGTATTGTGGAGGTTGGTCTTGAACGAATAGTCGTAATTATACAAGGAATTCCCCGTTTGACAATCCGAGCTAGAGTGAGGACTCCACAATACTCACAAATGCGAAACCCACGAAGGGCTGAGTCATATGTGTTGTAGTCATAATTGTTATGGGAACTCCTACCATAGACAGCGTGTTTCCTTGGACAATCAGAACTGGAATGTGAACTACACCACAAGTATTCAACAAGAAAACTGCCGAAGTCTCACAAAGGTGGTAGCGATGGAATAAATCGGCCGTGTCATGATAGGAATAGGATCTTGGTTATAGATAGGCCCGTTTCCCATTCCACCACGCTAACTGGGGCAATTGCCACCATTATAAGGACCACCACACCATTGACAAACCAAGAGGGTGAGATAAGACATAGAAAAGAATCAAAAAGTTTTAGAGGGTAAGAAATGAAGAATCAAAAGGGTAAGAGGGTAAAGAGGAATATTTTTGGTATTTTTGAAAACATGATATAAAAACAAAGAATGAAAATATTTTTACGTTTTAACACTTTAGGAAAATGTTAATGAACTTTTTATTTTGGTATAAAAATTTTTTTACAAATGATGGGTTATGTGCAAGAGTGGGTCTGAAAATGGCTAAACACACGCTAAAGCTCCCCCCGCGAAATACCAAAATTTGATTCGTAATAAAACAACAAGCTACCTCACACAAACCGACCACTTGTGAATGGCCAATGTAAGAAGCTTAAACCGCTAAAACACACAAATGCAATTTCCGAGGAATATAGGGACTGGTCGTTATGTCCCACCTGAGACTCAATGGTGTGCAAACACTTGATCGACGATAGAATGATCACTAAGGATATGATCGGAAAGGATTTGGATGAATATTACACTATTGAAAAAGGTTATAAATTAAAGCGATTTTAAATACAAATTAAGAAAATTAAAAGATAAAATATATTAAATAAACGCTATCACTATATTTAAAGTGATGAACGCTAAAATTTAAAACTTACGCTTTAAATAAAATTACGTAGACGCACACAAAAACGTGAGAATAAAGAAAGAAAATACCTACGGATATGAAAATACATTTTACAATCCTAATTATACTAGAAAATTATTAGAAAAAAATTATTTTAAAACTATTTATCTAATTATTATTAAATAAAACTATTTTATTTAATAATAGACTAAAATACAAGAAAATATGAAATAAAGCTATAAAAATGAAATTATGACTTGGAAAAATCTAAAATATTATAAAACTAATTTTAAAACTGAAAATATATTTTTTAGACTTTTATGTATTTATTATTAATTTAAAACTATTTAAAACTAATTAAAATGCTAGAAAATACTATTTAAACTAAGAAAATTATGGAAAAATATTTTTTTGGCTTTTATATTTATCTTAACTTAAGAAAAATGAAAACTTATTTTTTTGAAACTTTTCTAATTTATTTGTATTAAAAGCTATTTAAAAATGCTTAAAAACTAATTTAAATTAAGAAAAATAGCAAACAAGCTTGGAAAAATATGAAAATTTCAGGAAAACTCTAAAATAATATTTAGAACCTAGGAAAAATATAAAAACAGGGTTGTGTGGAGGGATTTGAAACTGAAGTGCCAAGTGCTTATAAAATAAGCACTAGAATAAGCAAATGGCTACCAATAAGCACCCAACTAAAACAGAAGCTTAAATAAGCTTAAAGAACCAAATTGCAACAGATTACAACAAGCCCTAACCACTGGAATAGCAAATTACTCAGATTTGGTGTTGTGAGCTTATGACTAAAAACAGTGAGAAGGGTGCCTACTTTGAGCTTATGCACAAGCTACTAGATAAGTCGAAAATGAAAACTACAAATTGGAACTTAATCAAGACCTGACCAAGAACTAGAGAACCAAAGATGGGACTGACAAGCTCAATCGAGCTTGTGGCAAGGGTCGCAATATCAGAAATCCCTGCGCACTCCGTTAACACTGAGTCGGTTACACAAGGGAAATGAGCCCCAATTGAAAAGCCATTATGAAGCTTATAGAAAATTTGTAAAAATCTAGAAAAATGGTGAGAAGGAATTAGACCAAGTTTTAAATCAACAAGTTTGACATGATTTGGTCCAACAGAAAATGAAAATCCCCTAGGTGAGCTAAAAACAGGATTTTATGATTTTGACTTTTGAAGTAATTGTGAAATGTTGACTAACTTGAACTTTGATCTAGATTTAAGGACTGAATATGATGTTACTGGATAAAATAACACTACTGCTAGCTTTATCTAGGATATTTAAACACAAAATTAGCTTTGGATTGCAAAACTCTAACAGTAAGCAAGTGGAACAGATTCAAAAGAGATTTTGACTATGAGCTCACAGCACAAATAATTGACTCAATTGAGTCTAACTAAGCTTAACAAGCATGACTCAACAAACTTTAAACACCGAACAAGCCTCAACACGATTTAAGCACCAAATCCAAACACCACTTCAATAATATGATTTGCAAATTTAAAAAGGCTAACTAATGATTTATCATCTATCAATGATCAAACCGAAGTTTTCTAAACTAAAACACTAAATAAACAGACACAAACCATACTAAACCACAGATACAAGACAAGCATAAAATGCAAAATGGCTAGAAATATGAAAATTTAGAAACTTACTCACATGAGTCCAGCTGATTACAGGCTAAAACTAGACCCAAATCCTACCCTTATCTAACCTATTTCACCCCATAACACCACTGCATCAACCCAAATCATCACCATTTCCAAATATGCATCAACAGTTGACTTTTGTTGACCCACTATGTAATTTACTTGAAAATGAATTACAAGCTTATCAAAAGCTTATAAAGGCTTAAACAAACTTATTTATGCTTAAAATAAGCTACCTAAAACTTGGACAATGTAATTTAAAACCTAAAATTTCAACAGTTAACACAAACTTGAAATTTATATGGATTGGAACTTCAAAAACACCTACAATGAAGAGTTAACTTAAATGAGATACCAAGAAACCGAATTACACTATTTTAATTAAACTAAGACATTGATTAAAAAACGACATAAAGAAAAAAAACATGAAACTAACTACCCTTTTATTCTTCTCTCTAACTCCTCTTTTATAGCTCCACATGCATCTCCCTTCGAGATAATCCCACCAATAATATAGCCATTGGATGACTTGGATAAATTTTAGTCAGTTTGATTCATTTTGCCAAACGTGTAATAGCGATGTGGGTTGAGTGAAGTGAGGGAAGGATCATTAAATGCTTTGAGTTGTGTTGAAAGGGGACAAGGATATGTGGGGGTCGAGGTGGAGTGCCGAGATGGAGAGCAGTATCAAGTGGGAAGGAGAAACGCCGGGGGTGTTTATTTGACTTGGGGTAAACGGGTTGGATGGGTAAAAGGACCGGGTCAGGGTGTATTGATTGGGCTTAAGAGTAACTGGGTCCATTTGGTTGTAGTAATAACACAAGGACCATTCATGTAAATTCAAACCCAAGGACCAAAGCTGTGATTTCGAAATATTATCCAAGGCCAAAATTGTCATTCTCAAATAAATAAAGGACCATATTTGCCATTTTCCTGGAATTTGAAGGACTAAACATGACAATTTTCAAAGTTTAAGGACCAAAGTTGTAATTTTGCAAATTTTACATTTCAAAGGTTTGTTTTGACAACTTTTGAATCCCATGGACCTTAAATGACATTTTTCTATATTTTGATATACCAAGGATTGTTTTTTGACAACTTTTGAAACTGGGGACTAAACTCCGCCAATTTTGCAAATTTGATACGCTTTTCATCTGATTTTGATATTTTTGCATTTAAAACACATAAAACACTGATTTGTGATATTTTTATCATTTTGATGCGTTTTTGAGTGTTTTCAGATGATTTCGCAGTTTATATTGTACAAAAATGATTAGATTTATGACTACTATGGGTTTGTTTACCAATTTTGCAAGCGTCGCAAAAGTGTTGGTCATATTTCAGTTTAGGTAAATTCCTAACTAGCTCTTTTGAAGATAGGTTTTGTATAAGTCTCATATTATTGACCTAAGCTGCCTATGCCAAAGAGATGAGCTATCATCTAACGTTGTTAGGCAAAGTTTGTCATTAGATGTTTTATCTATTTTCATGACATATATATTATTTTTCCTAACTCCATTAGCTATGGTGATACCATCTTTTAGTATTTTACTACCATTTTCATCAAATAGTACTTTATACTTTTTATCACATAATTGGCTAATACTAAGTAGATTAAATCCTAACCTATCCACACGAGCAACAATTTCAATAGTTAGGGAGTTATGAGCGATCGTACCTTTGCCAATGATTTTGCTTTTGAGATTGCTACCAAAAGTGACATTACCTCCGTCATACTCTTGGTATGATGAGAAGAGACTTTTGTTGCCCGTCATATGCCGTGAGCATCCACTATCTTTTATCCATTCATCATGTTCCAATCCAACTTTCAAGCATACCTAGGAAGCAAATAACTCAAGCATTTGGTCCCCAATATCTCATGGGTCCGCTTGGGTTAAACATACCATTTATTTGATTCATGTATGGGAATGATGGAAAAGAGTTCCATGACATGTAATCTGGAGTTTGATATGGTCTAGGAAAGTTTTGATTCCAATCGTTGTGTTGGTAGTCAAGGTACGTTGTGGTTGCTTTTAGGAAAGGGGCGTTTGGCAAAAGATGTTTTATGTCGTTGTTGAGTAGTTTTTGATCTAAATTCATTTTAGCGAGTCCTACTCCGATGTAACACTGGGTTTTAGTTTAACACTATCCTGGTTTTCTTTGTTACTTTGAAATTCAGTACGGTCCGATACGAACATTCTGCCCTGCTGGTACCTACACGGCACCATTTATTTAACGAATCCGGAACCCTTATTTTGGTTCCTATTCGTCCGTATTGCATCAGCAGTTTTGATGTGATTGTTCGCTCTTTTCGTCCGTTTTGTTTTGACTCTTTGGAATTAATACTTCATTAAAACCTAGCCCATTCATGTCTCCCGGTGTTTTATGAATTTTAACTATTTCATCGGCAAGAGCGATGTTCTTGTTAAACCTTTTAAATTTGGAATTGTTTCGATTAAAACATCTTGTGTCGCTTTTAGTTTTTCTATTTCTTAAGCTCGATTTTAATCACATTTGCTTTTCCTTTTTCAAGTCTGCTTTTTCTTTTAACTCATAAACTTCATTTTCCAAAAATTCCTTTTTGGTTTTTAAAAAATTATTTTTAGTTATGATTTTTAGACTTAGCTCACACAATTGATTATATTGTTTTTGTAAAGTGTCATCATCAATAAGAGTCGAGTACCCTCGCTGACTCATGTGCCATTAGAGCGATCTTCCTTGCTTGATTCTTCATCGCTTTCACTCATCGCACCACTTACAAAAGCTCGTTGAGTTTTGCTTTTAGATGGCTTACATTCCCATGAGATGGTTTGCATCACCACATCTAAAACACTTTCTTTCACCTTTACCCTTTTTGTCATCCCGATCTTTCGAATGGCTTTTTTTTCTTCGAGGTTGTCTACACGCTTTCCTTCTTCTAAAGAACTTCTTAAAATCTCTAACGGCCATGGCATATTTCTCATCTTCACTACCGGAGCAAGATTCGTCATCATCACTTGATTCCGCCTTTGCTTTTAGAGCAACGGATTTGATCTTCTCCTTTCTTCCTTTGATGATCTTCGATCTTTCTCCATCACCATTTCGTACTTTGAGGTTGCCGATTAGCTCGCTCTATTTTTGAGAGATCCTTGATTCTTCAATAGCGGTCACTTTAGCTCTCCATTTGGGATGGAGTGCTCTAAGAAATTTCCCGACAAAGTTCTTACTACGAAAAGATTCATCAAGTGCTTTAAGTGATGTAATAATAGTATTAAAGAAAGCAAAGCCACAATCAATGGTTTCATTCGTGGATAACAAATTGTTCATATTGTTGAACAAGAAGATCCATTTTGTTATCCTTGACTTGTGAATTACCTTGATGTGTAACAATCAAAGATTCCCAAATATCTTTGGCGGTTTCACACATAAAAATTCTTTCATAATCTTTTCTAGGTAAAGAAGCATCATTTTAGCTTCATTATTTTTAGCAAATAATTTCTTTTGTTCATCAATAGAAATATCCTTGAGCTGTAAACTCCCTTTAACAATAAAAACCAAAGATCTATATCTTTTGATTTTACATATGTTTCAAAACGGTTTATCCAATAGATAAATCCATTGGTTTCAAAGAGTGGTGGTTGCATTGCCCTTCTTTAAAGTTTTCAGAATCCATGGATCTTTTCAAGTTTATAAAATACAAGTTATTTTAGAAATTCTTGAGCAACGAGGGTCTGGTACCAATTGTAGAAAACTAGAAGGGGGTTTGAATAGTTTACCAATTAAAAACTTTGTTTTTTATTCAAAGATCAATTGATATTGATCTTAGATATGTTAATGAAATATGCAAGCAATATGTAAAGAGTAAATAAGGAAATAAATGATCAAACTACAACAAGTTGTTTATAGTGGTTCGGTCTACAAGGACTCTTTTTCCTGTACTCCACTCAGTCTCACACTCGAGAGTTTAACTTCACTAGTCAACAAGCTCCTTTCACCTCGGAGAAAACCTTTACACTTCGCTTACACTATTTCCGACCCTAAGTAAGCTAGATGTCGAAGTTCTTTCCAAGGGTACAACCACTCCCACACACACAATGTATTTTGAGGACTAAAATACTAACCACTCACACTCACAAAATTATGATGGTTTAATACAACAATGAAGTATGAATCAACACAAGATCATACAACACTAAACAAACAAGACTTCCAATTCTCGTTTGAAGCTTGAATGTGACTTGATCTTCTTTGCTACAAAAGAGATGACTAATATGATATGAAACTGAGTTAGAAAGGTTAGAGAGAAGATATGTATGAGAGTATGTTAGAAAGGGATGAAAAACTACTTGGTTTGGCTTTGCTATTTATAGCCAAAATGGATCAGACTGACGTGGACCACGGAACCCTCGAGGGTTCCGCCCTGTACCATTTTGGTACCGTAGTCCGAAAGCAAGATATCAAAATCTTTGCTAAAGTCTACTATCTAAGTGAGATTGTGCAAGATATGAAGAGTACAAATCCACACAAAATATCTAATGAAATCTTCCAATGATTTCCATGATGCAACACATGATGTCATATGTTGTATTTCTATATTTAGAAATATGCAAGTACTTAAGTAGTGTTTGGTTTTCAGAACCTAACACATTCTAAAACTACTATCATACATAATGATTAGAGTCATATCAAGATGTGACTAATCATAAATGTAAATGCTTAAATGATGAATATATTGTTTGAAAAATCTTGTTATAATATCTATTAAACTTGAAAAGCTTTAAGCTTTTATAAAAAATAAATTTACTTTTGTCGTTAACAAAACTTAGGTAAAGATAAAAATATAAATAACGTTTAATGACGATATTTGTATTAACATGATCTTCTTGAGTTTAAATCCACTCAAGTCACTTAGTACTTCATCACCAAATCTTCAAGTTTGCAAGGGTGCCAAGGTGTGGAAAGCTAGCTCAATCCAAAGTCTTAAGCGATCAATCAAAGTCCTATCATTACTAAGTTACTCCTTCTTGTGAAAGCCAAAAGTTGTAAGCAACTTATCACCACCATCGTCTCATCTTTATTACTCATAATCTTAACTATTCCATGCTATACATAGAGTTACTATGTTGATTTATGATGTATATATACTCAATCACATGTTTTAATTTACATATTGTCATAAAAGTAACAAACTAGTAAACTAGTCATATTCTACACATTTGAGACCGTAAAATCGGCATCTATGCACTTTCTAACTTATATACTATGGTAGACAAGATAAAAAGGTAAACATAGCAACTTGAATTCAAACGACAAACGAGTCAAAATTTATAGGCAAAAGAAGTTAGCGAAACCTAAACGCCAAAATCGCCATATTGAAACCTGCTTTTGGTTCTCGCCATTTTAAAAGTGGTACTTCGTCCGAATCATCAAAAAGTTAAAATACTAAAGTTGTCCAACGACGTTTTCCATCATCATATTCAAAAAAGCTTGACCTTGAAAACGCTTAACAGCCATTATCTTACAAAACAGAATCGCCTAAATTTAGTCTCACAAACTATACTTTGTCGCAACTAAAAGCAAACCAAGAGGCCTAACGCCATAAGCCAAGACCACAACTACGGCTATAATGGCTGAGTCTCAAGACCATGGTAGTCGAGACCAAAGTCACGGCAAGGCCATGGCTAAAGCCTCAAGGCTTGTTTACCCAAGACCGTTAACTAAGGTAATTATATTTATGAAACGACTTAGAACTTGTAAAACATGATAAGCTTATTTATATAACAATATTCACTCAAAACATATGTCTTATCAATTAAAGTGCTACAAAACTAGGAGCTCTCATGTGAGGGTTTCATTTGGGTAAACGTTCGACGAGTTGCTGGATTTACGATTTAAAGTGTCCTAGCTCCTCGAACGTATACTACATGACCTCCTGGAATTGGATACCCAACGTAGTACGATATGTATAAACTAAACTCGCTTTCACAGACCATTTCTATAAAACGACATACACAAAAACCATGTACTACATCATGATCAACATAGAAACGTATATAGGTTTGTTATTTCTTTAGCAACATTATTCCAAACCTAAGTCGCAACATCCTATTCTAGGTTGCTCGTAGAAGTTCTCATGGCATATCCATCATTCTCATTATACATTTGAGATCATTTACTCTAAGGTGAGTTCATAGCCCCACTTTCTATTACTTAAATTGTTTTACAAACCCTTGGGGGAGATACATGCTTTATTTTAAATCGAACACATTGCTTTCAAATTCTATACTTATCTGATTATTCTACTTGCACTAAGTTACCGCATTTGCCAATCTTAAGTCCCTAAATCATGAATCATTAATCACTTGAAGTGAAGGAGCGAAATATTGTGGATAGATCTATCTGATTGACGAATCCGTTTGTTTGACAAGGTCCTGTAAACAAACGCACTATATTTGAGTACATTAGGAAATGGCAATTTTACCTGGTAAGGGCACGTACAACAGCTTCTCCAATTAAATTTGGAACACGTTAACGCCTTGATTGCATGATGCTTAGTGAATAATAACTGTTTTGTTTTCAACATTATGGGTGTATAACAACGTAACCACACAAACATTATGTGTTCAACTGATTTCCTAAACTCTATGAATTTCACTCAACCTTGTTTGTGACATAAGCATGTATTTCAGGTCCATATTGTACAGCTAGCACGGAGGAGCACGGATACCAAGAAGGCTATAAATTTTATTATCATTCTAAAACCCATTTAATGTATTTTGTAAACCGTGAAACTACTGGGACCTCATTTTTGTAACCTTTGATATTTATATAAATCGAATTATAAATATTTTAAAACGACTCAATTAGAGTTCGTTTTCTATTGTTATGACTGTTGTGCCATGAAGTAACACTCAGTTTGAATTTCGCATCACGAAATGGGGGTGTTAGCTGACAGAATGAGCCAAAGTTATAGAGAAACGGGTCTAATCGAGACTTAAACTATAACTACTTTTTCAAACAAAAACATTTTATAGCATTCCGTTCTCCGTGCATTCCATCCTCCAGACGATTATGTGACTTTTAAACATTTTAAGCTACAAAAACATACTAGTATATTGACATATACATTCGACATATTTTCAATCATTTTAGCTAAACGATAGACTAAACATATCTGTGTATGTCTATTCTAAGGCATTACGACACAATCATATTTTCCTAATCTCCCAATCATGCATCTACTCGTGCTTTTTAGGATTACGAAACTTTATCCAAGACATTGTAATCGACTACAATGGTCTTTCCTACTTCCCGCATTGTGAGATACAATGGTCTCATTCATTTTTCAGACACTGTGAGATACAGTGGTCTCTATTACATTCTCAGACATCAGAAATCCTACAGTGGTCTCTATTACATTCTCTCATTACACTAAATCCTACAGTGGTCTTATTTATTTCTCAAGACATTGTGGGTTACATAATGGTCTCTTCATCATTTCTCAAGACATTGTGGGTTACACAATGATCTCTCTATCATTTCTTAAGACATTGTGGGTTACACAATGATCTCTCCATCATTTCTTAGACATTGTAAGTTGCACAATGGTCTCAACTACTCCTCAGATATTGTAAGTTATACAATAGTCTCTAAAAATTATCTTATAAACATTATATGATATCGTTTTGCATGAAACCCATAACAGTCTATCAATTTCCCTAATGGAAATACAAAAAATAGGATTTCTAAAGGACAAAGTGACTCATCATCTACAAAAGCTGAAGTTCAACAACTTTCTCTACATTCATCAAAATTCTCTTCTGAAACCTTCATTGTTAAAGGTTCGTAATTCTAGCCAAGTATGGACTATTTTAGAATTACTTAAGATTTCCTTTCCACACGTATCTACCCATACTATCTTCTATGCAATGGAATGTGAAAACATAGGATACAAGTCTTTTATGGCCGGACTTGCAACGGATGGTTTGATATCGCCTTTGCTTAGTGGAAAATTTCTCAAAAACTATGGACATATCACGAGTATACCTAATTTAGGTATTTGAAAAATTTATCGAACCTCGGCTAAATATAGCCTAATCACCTATATTTAACCTAGGTATATTGGAACATAGTCTGATTAACTATGTTCGACTTAAATTTTTAAAACACTGAGAACAGTTATACAAGGGTTATATTCAGTGTTAATTTCCTACTTAAACTCGATAAACCACCATAATTCATTAAAAAGATCTAGAGACATGACAGTGTCTTACCACTCAAAGAAAATCTTAATATCTTATTTATACTACCTAATTTCATTCTTGAAATTTTCATACATGAGATAATCCTAACTACTATCTTGGGATAGTCATCAAATCTTCTCGTCATTTCTTAGAAGTACTAGCCTGATTAGGTTTCAAGGATATCTTTCCGCCATATTCCTTTAAAATTCACTTTTGATTTCAAAACAAACTTGACATCTCTACCTAAGAATAATGGTAAGCGTACGCTACACTCTTCTAATCATCAACATATCAAATCATTATATGAACCCCATTGAAAGTCAGTACGTAAAACTTCACAAAGCATTCGTTTGCTTTCTACGATATAGCCTTCATCCCGAAACCACCTAAGACATGATCAACTTTGGAAATGGTTTGGATAACCACTTGCCACTAGCAAGACTTTCCTACAACAATTATCACATCATTATAAACTATTTCACATCAACAATATCTTACACCTTTGATTAACAACCATTACCCTAACAACAACAAAACTATTCCATTTGAGACACTATATAGACGAAAGTGTTAGTTAACCATTTCATTGACTAAGGTGTTCAGAGATCACCCATTTAAACAACTAAAGAAACCATACAAATATAAATTAGGCTCCATGCAACACACTATCACCAAAACTCCATGTTAGAAATTAAGGTTTTATTGATAGCCTCGATATAATAAGATATGATTCGTTTGAGATCGGAAAAGCCAAACTTTAGGTATATTGGACTCTATAAGATTTTAACAAAACCCTTTAGGTTATCAAATTAAGCCACATGGTACATAACCCATTCTATGACCAGTAAACTTGAGAACGAAAGATAAGAATTCAAGATATAAACATATTTTCCTAGACACTTCAACATTAGTAACACATTGAATTCGGGACGGAATTCCATTAAGGTGGTGAGATCTGTAATAACGCGCGATTTTTCGGTTACTTTTCATATTTTTGAAAAGTTACCATTCACTTTTACTATTGACTTTCACTATTCATCCCGTAAAATTTTTATTTCACATTCTCGTAAGATAAATTATTTTAGTAATGACCTGAGAGTTCGACAATCGTTAGATCATTTTCGCAAAAGTTATTAAGAAAACATCATATTAAAGTTTCGTTTTGGCTCTGAGCACCATTTAGTCATCACGCATAACTAAAATCAACTCGATAATTTTCCTCACATCGATAAATTTTTAGATCACTCATGATTAATTTGAGAATTTTTAAGATTTATTTTTATGTTACCAAATAAACCCCTCGCAACTGTACGAAACTAAACTTACGTTTTAAACAATTCTACTTACATCCAGAGTTAACGATTCCTCAAGACCGTGTTCCTGATATGTTTTTGACACTTTTACATTTTTTGGAAAAGTCAAACATATTTCCCTCCTCCATTGACCATAAAGGAATCAACCTTGTACGTTTCTACATTTTTGCTTAAATCGCGAGAACTTTTAAACTTCACAAATAACTGTTAAGTTATCCCGCGATGACAAAACCACATTTTGACATCTCATATCACCTTTAGACTAATTTTAGTCTGCTTCTAAATAAATCACCATTTCCCCGAATTTCGTTCTTTTCGATAAATTGCGAATTATGCTGCTTTTGACCCGTAATTCCGGTTTTAGCAGCGCTTTTGCACCCAATGAGACTTATCACCCATTTTATATTTTTAGATGGAGTATAATGATGAGTTTAATCATTCCTATAAGTTTCATATTTTTACGATACCCGGTTTTACGTTTTATGGCTTAACAACTTACGGTTGGCATTTAACGGAACCAAAACTCACTTCGTAACCAAGATAATACCAAAATTATACACCTAAGTCATATTATCTCTTCATGGCAGACCTTATGGGGGGAGTCATTATTTTTGGTGGCATCATCCTAACCATGGTTCATTTAGATCATTACAAGTGTCCTAACTTAACCATGGTTAATATTTAACCCAATATATAGTTAACCAAACTTACCCTCCTATAAATAGAAAGTTAAATTCATCCTAAAGACCTACACAATCTGTTTTGGGTCGGTCATAGCTTAAATCCATCATATCTTTCATCATTTGATCTTTAAACTCTAAGTTTATGCAAAGAAATTTCAAGTAGTAAGTTACTACATCAAATATCTAGCAAGTTTAAGTGATCTTCTTGAGTTTAAATCAACTCAAGTCACTTAGTACTTCATCACCAACTCTTCAAGTTTGCAAGGGTGCCAAGGTGTGGAAAGCTAGCTCAATCCAAAGTCATAAGCGATCAATCAAAGTCGTATCCTTACTAAGTTACTCCTTTCTTAAGTGAAAGCCAAAAGTTGTAAGCAACTTATCACCACCATCATCTCATCTTTATTATTCATAATCTTAAATATTCCATGCTATATATAGAGTTACTATGTTGATTCATGATGTATATATACTCAATCACATGTTTTAATTTACATATTGTCATAAAAGTAAGAAACTAGTAAACTAGTCATATTCTACACATTTGAGACCGTAAAAATCAGTAATCTATGGAAATTCTAACTTACATACTATGGTAGACAAGATAAAAAGGTAAACATAGCAACTTGAATCACCCGAAATGGACAAACGAGTCAAAAGTTATAGGCAAAAGAAGTTAGGGAAACCTAAATGCCAAAACTGCCATATTGAAACTGTTTTGGTTCTCGCTGTTTAAAAGTGGTACTTCGTCCGAATCATCAAAAAGTTAAACACGAAGTTTTCCTGAACGACGTTTTCCTTCAATACTAAAAAGCTCGACCTTGAAAACGCTTAAATGTGCCATTATCTTTCAAAACAGAACTGCCCTATATTTAGTCTCACAAACTATACTTTTGTCGCAACTAAAAGCAACCAAGAGGCCTAACGGCCACAAGCCAAGACCACAGCCTACGCTAAGGTCAAGGCTGAGTCTCAAGACCATGGTAGTCAAGACCAAAGTCACGGCAAGGCCATGGCTAAAGCCTCAAGGCTTGTTAACCCAAGACCGTTAACTAAGGTAATCATATTTATGAAACGACGAGAACTTGTAAAAACATGATAAACTTATTTATATAACAATATTCACTCAAAACATATGTCTTATCTATTAAAGTGCTACAAAACTAGGGAGCTTCATATGAGGGTTTTATTTGGGTAAACGCGTTGACAGTTGCCGGATTTACGATTTAAAGTGTCCTAGCTCCTCGAACGTTACTACATGACCTCTGAATTGTGATGGCCCGAACGGTAGTACGATATGTATAAACTAAACTCGTTTTCACAACTAGACCATTTCTATAAAACGACATACACAAAAACCATGTACTACATCATGATCAACATAGAAACGTATATATGTTTGTTATTTCTTTAGCAACATTATTCCAAACCTAAGTCGCAACATCCTATTCTAGGTTGCTCGTAGAAGTTCTCACGGCATATTCATCATTCTCATTATACATTTGATATCATTTACTTTGAGGTGAGTTCATAGCCCCACTTTCTATTACTTAAATTGTTTTACAAACCCTTGGGGGAGATACATGCTTTATTTTAAACCGAACACATTGCTTTCAAATTCTATACTTATCTGATTATTCTACTTGCACTAAGTTACGGCATTTGCCAATCTTAAGTCCCTAATCATGAATCATTAATCACGAGTGAAGTGAGCGCGGATATTGTGGATAGATCTATCGGGATTGACGAATCCCGTTTGTTTGAAAAGGTCCGGTAAACAAATGCACTATATTTGAGTACATTAGGTAAAAATGGTAATTTTACTCATAAGGCACGATCAACAGTTTCTCCAATTTAATTTGGAACACGTTAACGTCTTGATTGCATGATGCTTAGTGAATAATAACCGTTTTGTTTTCAACATTATGGGTGTATAACAACGTAACTCACACAAACATTATGTGTTCAACTGATTTCCTAAACTCTATGAATTTCACTCAACCTTGGTGTTGACAGTTTTAAGCATGTATTTCAGTCCATATCAGACGAAGGCCGCACCTGAGAGCACGGATACTCAAGAAGGTTATAAATTTTATTATCATTCGAAAAACCCATTTAATGTATTTTGTAAACCGTGAAACTACTGGGACCTCATTTTTGTAAACTCGATATTTATATAAATCGAATGATAAAATCTTTTAAACGACTCCATTAGAGTTCGCTTTCTATGTTATATCGGTTGGCCACGAAGTAACACCCGTGAATTCGCTATGTATCACGAAATTGGGGGTGTTACAGTTAGTGCCATTTATTTGGCAACTAACCTTGTGTAGCATTAGCAAACAAAACATATTGAGATTGATATTTATTTCATTCGTGACATGGTTACTAAAGGTTATGTTCGTGTTTTCATGTACCATCACGATATCAGTACTGACATCTTCACCAAGAGGTGACCATTTGCGCTGTTTGAAGAGTTTCACACCAATTTGAGCGTTCCTCTCCCACTCAAACTGTGGGAGAGTGTTAGTCTATACTTTGGTTAAGCCCATTACTTACTTTTGTATCTAGCCTAATCTTTGTAATTATAAATCGATGGTGAATGAATAGTAGAGACAAGACAATTATTCTAAAAAACAATAAATTTCTTCAATACAAGTGGCAATTGAACATGGTCCAAATGTATAACAGCCTTTTTAACCAAATGGGAGTTCATTTAATCAAATGAAATTATTTAAAGTTTACAAAATATAGTAGTACAAAAGAAATACAAGAAATCATGCGTCTGAACATTTATTTAGGAACAGCCCAACATTCCAATCAAGTCAAGGAACAGCCTGCAATGTTCGTAATCATTTCTATCGAAAAACTTAAATACCATTCCATGATGACAATGGAGGAGTCTCTGAATTTGTCCACGTCATTTGCATAAATGAAGTCCTTTTTCCCTTCACAACATCACTTGAAGCAAACGATTCGAGTTCCACCATCTCTTCTGGTGTTAGCTTTACAGATAACGCTTCAATATTTTGGTTGAAATTCTCAACCTTTGTGGTTCCTGGAATCGGGACCACATCAGTTCCTTGGTGATGGACCCAAGCCAGTGCTAGTTGAGCCGCGGTGCACCCTTTCCTTGTGGCCATCTCATTCACTCGCTCAAATATAGTCTTATTGTGGTCCATATTTTGAAACCTTGGATTATTCTGGAACAAGTTGTCAATAAAACTTAATTAGATATACTTCTTTATCGTCGAAGACTATCATCATTTGATCATCTGCTCGTGTAAAGTTTCATTCTTTTCTTAGTATTTATATGAACATATCATACCTTCCTTATGTCACCCTCCGTCAAGTTTTCGGCTACTTTAGGACCAGCAGCCAAAAATCCCCTTCCAATAGGACTGTAAGGGACAATTCCAATGCCAAGTTCTCTGTAAAAAATCCCAAAACAGTGTATTGTAATAAGATAAATTGTTACTACGTATTAGATAAACACCTTAAAATTAAAACAGATAAAGAGGTGAACACGCATAGATCACCTGCAAGTAGGAACAATTTCATCTTCAATATCTCTTGACCATAATGACCACTCATTTTGAACTGCAGTTATTGGATGAACGGCATGAGCCCTTCTGATTGTTGCAGCAGATGCTTCCGATAGACCTATGTACTTCACTTTGCCTTCCTCTACTAGTTTCTTTAGTTCTCCCATCTTTTTAATACAAGTAATAACATGTACAAGTGTTAATAATAGCTAAATCTTACTACGTACCATGGTTACTATATAAGATCAAAATATAGAAAAGATCAAATATAAGAGGTGTTTGGGATGACATGTTAAAACTGCTTATCAGCTTATTGCTTATTCAGATGAGCAATTTCAGAAACTCCGATCCTAAAGAAAAATAAACGTACCGTGACTTCAATAGGAACACTAGTATCAATACGATGAACATAGTACAGATCAATATAATCAACAACAAGTCTCTTCAAACTGGCTTCACAACAAGCCCTCACATACTCCGGATCCCCACGGATTTTCGGTTTTCCATCATTCCATCGTATTCCAAATTTCGTAGCAATTTGAACTTTATCTCTCATTCCACCTTCTTTCAAAGCCTAAAATATCATTTCCAAATTTCCAAAAAATTAAACTTAAAAAAATAACTTACTAAATTTAACTAAACAGTTAGTAGACGTTAGTTACTTACTTACCTTGCCTACAAGGACTTCGTTAGTGTGAGGACCGTAAAAATCGGATGTGTCAAGAAATGTGACACCGGAGTTAACGACGTGGTGAATGAGTTTGATCATATCAGGTTCGGGTTTGGGTAGTCCGTAATTTCCGGACATACCCATACAACCTAAACCTTGTGATGAAACAACTAGACCTTGTGAACCTAGTTTCATTTTTGATACAACTGACGACATTGTTAATTTGTTGCTTGGTTACTGGTGAGTGGTGACTGTAACATGGAACCTAAATATGTATATAGGTTGGCTTGATGAAGTCAGCGATGACGTCACTGGTTTATATATATAACATTGACTTGCTTTTATTAAATGTGGGGTTTTGGCGGCTATAAAGATTATGAACTCATTGATGACGTAGCTTAGCTAGGCCATTTTGGGCTTTTTTGGGCCATTGGCCCATATATATAACATTGGTTCAAATGGTCACAGTGGGCCAAACTAACAACTAACGGAGTACTACTATCTAGTTTACAATTTGAACTAGATTACAAGTGGTGTTGACTCTGGTCTCGGCCATTTTCCTGTTCTAAGTTCTGGCCTCTAATCGGTTAAAACTTTTTAAGTCAACCGAGAACCTAACCAACCAAATTCAAATTCGGTTTTCGGTTGGTTCGGTTGAATTCTAATTTGATCGGGTTGACCCGAATAACCCGAATTTCACTATTTTAAAAAAAAATTAATAATTACATAGATATTTAGCAAAAAAAATATATTTCAAGCATAAAAAGTGTTTTATTATATTATGATAACCTTTTAATAGTATTTATTTATATATAAATATACTTAAAAATATATAAATATATATATAAATATATAAAAAATATATATATTTATATGAATTCGGTTTTCGGTTCAAACCGCTAAACCCATACCTAAACGGAGAACCTAATTAGTAATTCGGTTTGGTTCGGTTTTAGCAAATTCGGTTCGGTTATTAGTTCGGTTCGGTTATTTTCGGTTTGGTTCGGTTTCGGTTTTCGACTTATTCGGTCTTTTCGGTTTTTTCGCTCACCCCTACTAGATTACCTTGTTAGCTCTTATTTTTATGGTATGATAGTTTAGTTAATTGTGATACTATTTGATTAGGAAGATAATTCATTAGCATGATAGGTATTTATAGCAACCAAAATTGGTTTTATTACAAAAAGGATGATATGCGATTTGAATATTGGTCATCGCCTAATTTACTTAAGACGATACATTCAATCTGCACGCAGGAGAGTAAGTTAACTCACATTCGATATTTGCAGTTAGAAATACATAGCAGGACTGAGTCATATTCCTAGTTTCATATGAATTACCTCTAGATAAGAAACAAAATAAAACTAAAGAAAGTAGCAAAATATATAACACCTCATGCATGTTAAATTGCAAAAAAGAAAGTAGCAAAATTATATAACTCAGGATATCTAATCTAATATAAACTGCTTCAATTCCAACAAAATGTTTGTGCATATCACTTTCAAAAAGAAACAATCATCTTTAAAAAAGTCCGTTGATGCGAGTGTTAACAAAAGTACTATCTGTTAATCTATATTTAATAGCGCTTCAATCTCCATACCTTTCTTCCATGCTGAAAAGTATTCTCTTATATGCTCCAGAATCCCCAGTGGTTGCAATGTTGCCATTAACTCTGACCTCAATTTATGTCAAAACTAATATTACAATCTTCTTTGTCAAGCAAAAGTAGTGATTCCATATAAGAATTAGCAAAAACTGATTTTGAGCGGAATTCTCCCCGAATCCCACTATAGTTGATTTTTTCTGAGTTAGGATCATAAACATAAAGTCCAGGCACTTCTGTATCATTTTTAATAACAACTATAGGTTCGCCACTCTTTCTAAATCCAAGTACATCACTTATTGATAGATTTGGTATCTTAATGGTGAATATTGGTGTAAAAGATTTTGGATCATCATTCTGCAACATCCATACACGTACATTGGACCGATAACTTTTTTCAAGAACAACAAGAGACTCCCTTAGCTTAGATATAAAAATTTTGCCCCCCCTTGTGAAACCATCAGGGAGGTATACTTCTGTAAAATCTTCAGTTATTGTATCAAATGACACTATCAGATGAGAATCATCAGACATATCAACAGCACGCCAATAAATAAAATTATCAATAACCACCTGATCATGTGTGAAGGAAATTGAGTTGCGAGGCAGATTGCTATGTGGACATCTCCAAACCCCTGAGCTCAATGTAAAAACCTCAACTCGTCGAGGAATAAATTTACATTCCATCCACTTCGTATGACTACATATAATCTTGACAAGCTTAAGGTCATTAGTATTTGGACAAACTCCAAAACCAAAAACAGTTTCATTAGAACATACATCTAACACATTAGGCACATCGATAGCAACTGATTTCTCAATTTTAGGATTCCAAACAATCATCTTGATTGATTCATACCCATTCCGCTTTACACGACAGCTGCAAAAACAGAACAAGCCTTGAGAGCTTCCAATTAGGCTTGGAAAGTCAATGGGAACGGGGACTCTCATGGAAAACTTGTGTTGGGGGAGAGTGTCATCATCAACTACAATCGACACATGTAATTTCTTATAGTTATTATCTCTGACAAAAAAACCTACAAGAAGACAATGTTGTGGTTTGGTGTGGTTGATGACCTGGTTATTAACAGTTAACTTAAACCTATCGATTAGAGACTTCCACTGTTTTGAAACTGATTTAAATCGCATCAATGATTTGACCGGAAGCCTTTTCACGACTTCGAATTGAATTTCGGAAGGTATATAGTATTCTGCCATCTTGAGTTTCCGAATAATTGCTTAGGGTTTGAGGGTTACGTAGTGTTTTGGTGAATGCTTATTCCGGTTTTTATCAATGATCTCTACTATTATTTATAGTTGATATTTCTTGCGGCTAAAACTCTAAAAGCAAAAAGATAGTGTTTTTATACTCAAACTAGGATTATAATATAACAGTTGTTCTAAAACTAGGATGACTTTAAAAAAGTATTACTAAAACTAGGATTCCTAAACTTTTTTACTCTGAAAGCAGGATTAATGTTCTCTTTCCACAATATTTTTTTCACTACAGCATTTATATAATTTTGGTATGCAAGCGTGTATTCCACTCGTCTAGCGATGCAAGTTGCAAACTATGTCACACGTTATATCAAATTACTTTTTAAGGAAGACATTGTCACAATCTGTGTCGGCAATTGTGTTTTGCGTCGTTCTTACCTAAGTCGACAGTGCTGATGTTGCTAATCTTACGCAAGTATATCTATTTGTTATCGATAACGATCATATAAAAACTATAATAATAGCAATGTTATTTAACAATAATTTTAGTTGATATAATTAGTTGCTCTTATATAAATAATCTATATAAGTGTACTTGAAAATAATTACCCTTTTATACATTTACCGAGCAAAATGACGCCGTTTTAAACATGATTCAAAACGACATCGTTTTTTCTTCTTTTGTTTGCTTGAAACCACGACGCCATTTCATGTGTGCATGTAACGTTGGATGAAAACAACGTCATTTTTCTTTCTCTTTTTCCTTGTAGATATATATAATGCTCATATCTACACACACGAAATATATATCCTTTCTCTCACCTCACCGCCTACCACGAAACACACACAAGATAGCGTGTTTTCTTATGGCGGTGTGGAGTATCCGTTTCTTAGTTCAACATGCTATCAGAACACATGCAACCCTTTTATGAAAGAGTCATTTGATTGGTTAATGTATGGTATTTCAACTTCTTTGTTACTTTGTGGTTTATTCATTGATTTGGGAATATGTGTTTGTGTTTGTTTAAGCTACTTGAAACTTTGACATGGCTTTTAAAGGCTGATATGTGCTTATAGGTGTTGATTTTATACAGTTTTTAAAGTTTGATATATAACCATAAGTACCGTGTTGACTCTATGTTATTTGTTTAATCTTTGTCATAAGACTGATATGTAATCATAAGTGCTAATTCTATATGGTATGCCAAATTGTGCTTATTTTAGTTTCTATGTTGTTAGTTGAATCTGTTTATTTAAATTTTGGCATGTCTTTTAAAGGCTGATATGTGCTCATAAGTGTTGATTTTATACATCTTGTATAATTTGTGGTTATATAAGTGTTAAAGGATATCCTTTAAAGTATGATATGTAGTCATAAGTAGTGACTTTATGTGTTTTTTGGTATCGCTATTATCACACTAAAAATGATAAGGTATTTTGGATATGTGCCTTATCATGCTCGCATCAAATCAAAGACCTATTAACAAAATAAACATAATTGTTTTTTAAAAACAGTTTTCTCAGGGTGCTTTTTCTATAAAAGGGTAATGTAAGAGGTTGTGATGATATACTTTAAATGTTTTTTAGACTTTAGGCCAAAGTGAGATTATATGCATCTTGGCGAGGTAACTTATTAACTTTGCAGCCATGACAGATTGATCATCTTTTTCTGATAGTTAACGAATCTAAGCCTGATCAAATGCGGCATTTTTAATGCCTATGATTTTTAAACTACCCTTTTATGCACAGGACCTCTCTAATTTATGATTTGAAAAGACGTCGTTTAATTCTGCATCGAAACGACGGTTGTTTGTTATTCTTTTTTTTTCTTCTTTGCCTCACTACATACGACGCCGTTTTATAGTTGGAAATAGCATCGGGTAAATACCATTTTGGCTGAATTAAAGATTTGAGATTTATCAAGTTATAAAAAAAAATCGAGTGATTTTGAGAATGTGGGAGTTTTAATGATGTGGCTTGTTAGATTTTATTAGTTGCTGCATAGATTGTAAAATTTTTTTAGTTGTGCTGATTAACTGGAATGGTAAATGTTAAAAGGTTCATTGTCGTTATGTGTAGTTCATTGCAAATTTAAAGTCTTTTGAATTTGCATCACATCTTGGCAGGGCAATACATCCTGAATTGGTGTTTGCATCCATGCCGGATTCTGATTCTCATAGTCTAATTGTATAATTAAGGTTGTCGTTTGATTCTAAGTAGTATCACTGAAATTGTTCAAAGTTTGAGAATGGTCGTATCTAGGCGGGGCGTTTATACTAACGCAGCCATGGCAGTTTTCCCGGCTTTCTTCTGATACATTCTTACATATTTGAGCACCAAGCATAAAACGACGTCGTTTGCTAGGGTGAGCAAAACCTACCAAGAACCGAACCGACCCGACAAAACCGGCAAAATCGACTGAAACCGAACCGAACCGAGTAACTTCGGTTCGGTTCTCGGTTTAGGTTTATATCGATTTTGGGTTTCGATTCGGGTTGGTTCGGTCCGATTCGAGCCAAAACCCGACTAAAACCGACCAGAACCGACCGAAACCGACGGTTCGGTTCTTGGTTTAGGTTTTACCAATTTTTGGTCTTCGGTTCGGTTCGGTTCGGTTCGGGTTTAAACCATCGTTTGCAACATAAATGTATAAAAGGGTAATGCAACATATTATGTCTTTTTGGACTGTTATTTGTCATTTTCAGAAAAGATCTCACTTGTTAAAACAATACAAAGTGATGATCAAAACACAAAACCAGTTTAAACAAAACTAAAATTGTTAAGTATCAACCCAACCAACATCCCCTTATGGTTGATACTTCATACAGAGTTTTTACAATACAAAGAGTTTTAAAGATTCTGAATACAAAACTAACTAACAGCTAATGAATCAACTGTGTGAAAACGCACACACAGATAACCAACAAAAACAAACTAGATATTATGAGAAGAAATCTCTTTATATAGACTTGACCAAGCTTGACTTCATAATATCCAGCTTAAAACAATCAAAGACCCTTCAACTTTCCTGAACTTGACACTTTAACCCTTCAACTAATCTTCACTTGATATCAACAACCTGCACACATAAAAAACCACAAACCAAGAATACACTATTGACATAATAAGCCCTTAGCTTATTATCCAACATTCCCCCTTAAGCTAAGGCTTATAGAAATCCTTAAGCTTCATCATTTCACAGACATTCCTGTGCTCAATCACACTTAATCCTTTTGTAAAAACATCAGCAATATTATTTTCAGATATAACTTTGATGGTTTTAATAATGCCTTCAGCAATTTTTTCTCTTATAAAAAACAAGTCAATCTCAAAATGTTTTGACCTTTCATGAAGAACAGGGTTTGCTGCAATTTGCATTGCACTGCTATTATCACAATACATTTCCACAGGTATATTAACCTCCCACTTAAGATCTTTACAAATCTTTAAGATCCACATAATCTCACAAGTTACATTACACATAGCCCTCAACTCTCCAGAAGATCTAGCTTAACACAGACGCTTCTTACTTTTCCAAGAAACAAGATTATTTCCCGAAAAACAAGAAACCCAAGCATCGACTTTCTAGTAATTTTGCATTTTGCCCACCGAATCAACAAAAACTTTCATATCACAATTACCATTTTTTCCAAATGAGATCCCTTTACCTGGTGACTCTTTAAGATATCTTAAGACCCTAAAAGCAAGTTTTAAGTGAGATCGCATTGGACTATGCATCACTTGACTTAAGCAATGTACAAAGATAAGACAAGTCGTGCCTAGTCAATGTTAGATAAATGAGTTTTCCAACAAGCTTTTGATAATTGTTCACACCAGATAAAGGTTCATCTTTCACTTTATTTTTCTGCTTATTTTTATCAGAAACATTCACTGATTCAATTGGTGTTTTACTTGGCTTGCAAGCTAACATACCAAATTCAAAGAAGAACTTCGAGACAATATTTTCTTTGAGTAAGACACAATCCAAAGATCATCTTCTAAAACTTCTATACCCAGAAAATATTTTAACTTTCCCAAATCTTTAATAAGAAACTTTGTTCTTAGAAAATTCTTAACCTTATTAATCTCATCAACATTATTCCCAGTAATAACTATATCATCCACATATACTAGTAAAACAAGAAACACATCTTTATCAGTTTTAATAAACAAAGAAAAATCACTTTTACTTTGACAAAAACCATTTTCTTTTAACACAGAAACAAGTTTCTCATTCCATTTTCTTGGTGCTTGTTTTAGACCATATAAAGACTTTTTAAGTTTACACACCCTTTTATCATCTTTATCAAAATACCCTTCAGGCAATTGCATATAAACATCTTCTTCAAGCTCTCCATACAAAAAAGCATTATTAATGTCTAACTGATATAAAGGCCAGCTATTTTGAACAACAATGCTTATTATGATTCTAACAGTAACAATTTTGATAACAGGAGAAAATGTCTCCTCATAATCAATTCCTTCATTTTGACTATAACCTTTGGCAACTAGCCTAGCTTTATATCTTTCAACACTTCCATCAGACTTATATTTAATTTTCCAAACCCACTTACACCCAATTGCTCTTCTTCCAGCAGGAAGTTCAACAATAACCCAAGTATCATTTCTGTTAAGAGCTTCTATTTCAAGATTCATAGCATCAATCCATCTGTTATCTTCTATAGCTTCATAATATGTTTTAGGTTCAAACACTTTATTGATACTAGTAGAAAAAACATAATTTTCTTTACTGAGATTACTATAGTTAACAGATTTATCAATACCATATTTAACATGTTTATCTAATACATAATCACTCAATTTAACAGGCCTTACTTGGCTTTCTATTAGATTTTCTGGTGTAAGTTTTAATATTAGCTTGTCTGTCTGGAGTAAAACTTGGTGTAACAATTGTATCATGAAACATATCATTAAACTCTTGATAATAATCATCATCACCCTCAGATATATTTTCACTATCTTCAAGTGTAACATTCTCCAAACCTTCTTTAGTCTGATCATCTCGTGACATCGATGCCCTCCTCACCCTTATTGACATCATCAGATGTACCTCCTAAAGAAGACTGGTCTATATCCTCACTTTTTTCAGACTTTTTACTATACATCTCTCTCTTATCATCATAGGGATCATCTGAGTTTCCTAGGCCAGAGTTAAAGAAATTTTGATTATTTACATTTTGAAAAAGAAATTCAACACCTTTATTTTCAGATGTGTGTTTAAAAGGAAAAACAGTTTCATAAAATTTCACATCTCTTGAATAAAAACCTTTTTGTTTCTAAACTGAACAACTTATAACCTTTCTTGTCAAAAGAATACCCTATAAAAACACATTTCTCTGACCTAGAAGACAACTTATCGTAATTATTTAAAATAGTTGAAAAACATAGACATCCAAACACTTTTAAAAGAGAGAGATTTGGTTGACAGTTATAGATTAACTCATATGGTGTTTTTCCGCATAAAGACTGAGCTAGGTGTCCTGTTAATTAAGTAAACCGCAGTTAGAACACATTCACCACATGTTCAAAGGAATCCCCTAAACATGAGGGCTCTAGCAACATTCAATAGGTGTCTGTGTTTTCTTTCAGCTAAACCATTTTGTTGAGGGGTATAAGAGCAAGAGGTTTGTTGATGAATCCCATGTTCTTTGCAAAACTTTTCCATATTTTGATTAACAAATTGGCCCCATTGTCACTTCTAAAATTTTAACAGCTTTATCAAACCGATTCTTAACCAAATTATAAAAGGTAACAATATGTGAAAACACTTCAGTTTTCCCCCTTAACAAGAACACCCAAACAAACTCTTGAAAATCATCAACAAATGCTTAAAAAATACTTATACCCTTCTTTAATTTGAACTTTGTATGGACCCCAGACATCCAAATGAACAATCACCAAATGGATGTCTTATGTTCACTTAGTGGAAAGGGTTCTCTGGTTTGCTTAGCCTTATGACACACATCACAAGGATCAATTTTAGATTCATTATCAATATTAAGTTTGTGTTTAAGAATGGTCAGAACTTGGTCAGAGGGATGACCAAGTCTATTATGCCATATACACTTAGATAAACAACAAGCTTGAATATTATGATTTATAAGTTTTTATCCGTATTAAGAAAATACAGTCAATTATTTTGATTACCATCCCCATCCGGGTCTTTAGAAAGAATCCTCAAGAATACAAACATCTTCATCAAATATAACTCTACATTTATTATCTTTGTTTAGCTTATGAACTGATAACAAACTGACTTGATATCCGTGTACAACCAAGACATCAGTGATAACCAATTTATCAGTCAATTTTAAACTTCCAATATGAGTAACTTGAGCTTTAGTACCATTAGGATGACCAACAGTCATATTTAGTTTCGACACATCAATCACATTAAACATGTTTAACACAGTGTAAGTCATATGTTGACTTGCACCAGAATCAATAATCCAACCAATATACAAATTATATGTGCTTATATTAGTGTTGTGATTAAAAAACCTTGAGTGACTAAAGCTTATAACACGCTTTATACCGCAATGTTTGCGCATACCGCCGCATCCGTAATTATCACTAATCAAAGCCATAAGCTTCTTAAACTGCTCATCCGTAAAGAATTAGATGAACCAGCAGACCTATCTTTTTGTCCTGAAACAACATTGTTACTAGCATTGTTTTGATTAGCATTTTTCTTTTGAAACCCAGAAGGATACCCAACTAATTCAAAACATCTATCAGCAGTATGACCATTCATTTTACAGTGAGTACAAACCAAACTAGGCCTATTAAGCCTTCTAAATTGATTATTACTGTTATTGAAACTAGTGTTCTTATTGGCAGACCAATTAGTATTTCTAGGATTAGTCCTAGAAACAAAAGCAAGATATCGGTTTAGAAGTACTATGATTTGAAGTACTTCTGTGTGACTCATCCCTAGACAAAGTGGCAAAGGCCCCTTTCACATCAGGAATAGGGTCAGTAGTAAGGATAATACTCCTAATAGGAGCATAAACCTCATCTAACCCCATGAGAAATTGCATTAGCTTAATGAGATTATTATGATATTTTAATTCATCAGAACCTTCACAAGTACACTCTGGAAGACAGACTAGAGAGTCATATTGTCTCCATAGAGCATTAAATTTATGATAGTATTCAGAGAGAGTTATTCCAGATTGTGTGAAAGAATGTATTTTATAATGCATATTAAAGATTATAGAAGCATCCTGTTTATCATATGTTTCTTTTAATTCATCCCATACATCCTTAGCATTTTTAGAAAAAATCTGTCCCATAAACACATCTTGTGAAACACATCCAAGAATCCAAGATAACACCACAGAATTGCATCTATCCCATTGTTCTTGCAGAAAACCACCTTGATCAGGTCTTATTATTTTACCATTTAAAAAACCAAGTTTGTTTTAGTATGAATAGCCATAGACATGGCTGCAGACCATACTTTATAATTCTCAGGCCCTTCTAATTTAAAACCAATTAAGGGTATACCATTAGTGTCATTACTGTGCAAAAACAATGGATCAAACTGATCAAGATGATCAGCATCATTAGAACCAGATGCCCCATCCTTATTCTTATTATCACCAACCATACTGATGACTTAAAGAATAATAAAAAACAACAAAAAAAAAACAGATACACCTTATATCACCTTCAAACACAAATAACCACCAATTATCCACAACTTCCAATCACAAACAATTCCCTTGACCTACACTTCGTCTCATGCAATTCTAAAAATCCTAAGAAAAAAACCTATAAGAGGGCGTGAGAGGTGTTACAATGCACGCAAAGAAACCAAGCAACAAATGATCAAGAAGATCAATCAATAACCAACCAAGCAGCGGAATCCATAACCAAAACACCTGAAATAATCAAAAACTACAAGAATTAGTGATTATAACAAATATAACAAAAAACCAGATAAAATATAAACAATCTATTGAATCAATCTGAAAAACAACTCAAATCCTGAATTAGAGTTTGATACAGGAAAACCCTAATTTGTGAAGATGCGTTAATACAATCAAGATTAATCAAATCTTGATTATATGAAACCGATTAACACACATTAATCTTAACAAGAACTCCAGATCAAGAAAACCCCAATTTATAGAAAACCCTAAAACTGGTAACAATCAATTGACCTTCAATTGAAACCCAAAACACTTAATTCAATAGCCAATTAGTCGATTATTACTTAGATCTAGCAAGATCTGACCAAGAATCAAAAAAACCCCAAAATTTATCGAAACCCTAATTTTTGAAAAAATCAATTTAAACCAAACCACTTTGTATCAAAGCGAACCTGGCTCTGATACCATGTTAAAACAATACAAAGTGATGATCAAAACACAAAACCAGTTTAAACAAAACTAAAATTGTTAAGTATCAACCCAACCAACCTCCCCTTATGGTTGATACTTCATACAGAGTTTTTACAATACAAAGAGTTTTAAAGATTCTGAATACAAAACTAACTAACAGCTAATGAATCAACTGTGTGAAAACGCACACACAGATAACCAACAAAAACTAACTAGATATTATGAGAAGAAATCTCTTTATATAGACTTGACCAAGCTTGACTTCATAATATCCAGCTTAAAACAATCAGCACCCTTCAACTTTCCTGAACTTGACACTTTAACCCTTCAACTAATCTTCACTTGATATCAACAACCTGCACACATAAAAAACCACAAACCAAGAATACACTATTGACATAATAAGCCCTTAGCTTATTATCCAACATCACTTGAATGTGATGATTTGAACTTACTTTGGCAGTGAGGTCAGATAGAGGATATAGATTCCGTCTGAAGGTGTGTGAGATAGTGATGTGGTAGATATGAGTGTTATCTACAAGGAAACAGAGAAAGAAAAGCGATGGCATTTTCATCCATTCTCTACTTCAGTTGTTTAATAATGAAAAACAAATTGTCATCACATGTAATAACAAGTTTATACACATTTCTTACTTTCAAATAATAAATAGACAAGCTTTTTAAAATAGCAATTCTAAACACATATTCTTATGAATAAAAACTTCTACAAATCTCATTATTTAGAACTACTTATTTCTTCATTAAATTTGGGAATTTTGGATAAGCAATCCAAAGTCTTGCAAAATTCCTTACTTTTATCGAAAAGCAAATAAGCACTAAGCAGTTCCATAGATCACTAATAATAAGGTGTCAATAATAATATAGCTTCGTTAACAGTAGAATGGTCGAGTAACTCGATTCTACGTAAATGTTACTCTGATGACCTTGTAGTTAAATTAGAAGACAAGTTGTCAATTACGAATAAGCTATAAAATGATACTTGTGTACCATTCTACAAACACAATACTTCAATGTGACACCGAAACGTCGATATCGAGAGGTCTGGTCTTTCAATTTAATAGCCTGATCGCTCTCCCATGCTTTATTAATCAAATGGCAACCTGCAACACCCAACAGTAAGCCAATATACATAATTAATAAATATCTTGAAAAGAAGGAATAGGTTATTACCACATGGTTTACATCTTATCATTACAAAAGTAAACACAAAAATTATGTGGTTTTGCAAAAATATCTAAACTTTTTTTATTTGCTTTTCTGGTGTACCTTATTGTAATTTCTCCTGTGCAACATCGTTTTGCCATCGGTTAGTGAATAACCGTAAATCGGTTTTCTCCCAAAATAGTAATCACCATGTCTATATCTTATGCTCCATTATCATTGTTAAAAAAAGTTAACAAAAATCCGATAACAATTATGAATAAATCAGACAAATAATAGGTTAATATTCAAAGGTAAACAAAAGAATATATGTTTATAAACATTATAAGTTTATAACACATAAGGAAGAACAAATATGGAGGTAAAAGATTATGTGAAGAAACATTCTCCGTCAAGAAGAGAATAGATTTAAGCTTGTCCATCCACTCATATGTTATCCTGCAAAAATAATTAAAGAATGTGATTTCCACCACAAATTATAAATCAAAAAGAGAATATGTTGTAAAGCACAATTACATTGATTATAAATTGAATCCGTAAAACACACAAATTATAAAAACTAGTGTTAATTTCACATATCACCTAAAAAATCTCCTTAATTTCATATATACTCAATCCATTCTTTAAATGTCACAAATACCCAATCTCATTGATTATTAATCTTAAGACCATTTTACCATTTTTTTTTGTGCAAAAGGAGAATTATATTAAACTTCCAAACTTACAACATAAGGAACAATCAAAGATTTGGAAAAATCCCAAATCAGATACAACATACAAACAACCAGAATATTGTCTGATATAACTAGACAGAACAGAGCCAAAGAAGCATGTCTGATGATGATCTCTGACGAGCTGCTCCAATTCAGATACCATCTTATTCCATCAACTCAGAAATCCATCATATAATCCAATTCACCTTAAATGCACCTACCATCTAGCTACATTTCCATCTCTTTATTCTACTACACCACTCTGAAAGGTTTTATGGATATTTAAATATACGTATGTCCGGATTCGAACTCGAGACTTTGGGATTGCACACATTACGTATGAGATTTGATGTTAAATAATTAATATATATAAGACGTTATTATTATTAATTATTTGTCACGAAATAAAACATAACGATAGTTAATATTTAACGAGGTTTGGTTAACGGTCGTTAAATGTAAACTAAAGGGACTAGAATTGAAATTAGAAGTCGGGAAAGATCTAGAACCCCTCCCATGGGTTAGGCCGATTGGTTATGGGTTCCCAAACCCATTCCCACTCAAACTTGGTCATCAAGTTAAGTTAACTATAAATACAAACACTTGTATTCATTCACAACTTAACCTAGGATCACCAATAAACCTAATTTCTCTTCTTCTCTCCTCCCTCTTGTGTTTGGCCGATCGTACAACCCCCTCCTCAAGGGATCGATTTTTCCAAGCTCAAGAAACAAGTGTTTGGTTTTATTTGTAATTCAAGAACCTAGCTTTTCACATCAAATCGCTATTAGTACGTGTGTACAAGAACGAAGAACAAACGCACTTGTGTTTGTGGAATCTTGGTGGTCGAATTCTTGGTGGGTCGAATTGCATAAAACCCAAGTTAGGGTTTCGGGTTTTGTTCTTGGTTCAAACTTCGTTTGGCTTATTTGAATTGCTAAAAGGTACGCGTTTCTTATTCGGTTAATTAATGTACATATATTATCCTTTATACTTCCGCTGCATGCTTTGATGATGTTTATTTGCTTTTGTAAATTGTTATGATTAGTAAAACCCAACAGTGGCATCACGAGCCGTTAATATGATGTAGGGTGTGTTTGGTAAAAGTAGCAGTGTGGAGCAAAGAATGTAGGCAGTAGTAGCTAGTGCATGAGTCGTAGTAGTAGCCACGCTACAGCTCACCACCGCTCCACTTCTTAAAGAAGCATTGGAAAAATGAGCTTTCCTAAAAAATAGCAAAACTCACCGCTCTTTTGCCAAACGAACACTAAAAATAAAAAAGCTCATTGTTCACCGCTCATCGCCCCAAAAAGCTCCAAAATGCTACGCGCCAAACATAGCCGTAATTAATTACTGAAACACATAAAAATTGAATCTTTATGATTATATGCATGCTTTTTATGGTTTCTAGGGTTTTGAATTTGAAACCCTAATTTTTTAATTATAGGGTCGATTACCCTAATTTTATTTAATTAGGTTTTAATTTTGTAAAACTTGTAGAAACCCTAGGATTGCATGCAAATTTTATGTGGTTATTATGAATAAATTGTTATGTGCCATGTAATATGCGTATCTTGGATGATAATTGTTATGCGGAATCCATGGTGGAACATGCATGTTTTGCCATGGAGTATTGTTTATAATAAATTGTTTAGTGATACACACATGTTTTATTTATTTGATAATTATTGAATTGGGGAAGACCTCAATTATAACTAATAAAAATTTGTTATGTGCTATTTGGTATACTATTAACTTTGGCTTAAGCAATCGACTTGTCGATGTATGTGGCTCATCTACCTTGTAGTTGAAAGCCCTAGTTAATGTATGCGTTTATTTACGCCTAGAATTGTTTATTAGGTTTTATCAAAATAATTATGCATGTGGCTAATTGTTTTTACATATGTTAAAATTGTTTAGTTATATGTTTATATATTATTTGAGTATGTTTAATTTTTATTAAAATACTTTTTGTTTATATATTGTTTGACATGTTAGTAAGCAAAAAGGGTTTTTTATGAATAGAAAATTAAATTGACTAAATAATGGCGAAACTGATTTGTTATCTAAGAATTATTATTGAACTTTTAATCGATTGATGCGACTGTACTAAATGGTTAGAACGGCTCACCCACTAGAACAAACTATAAATGGGTTAATTAAGAAGTACGACAAATACACCTGAAAGGATGTCTAAGGTTATGCTTTGCGCTTACGTCCTCCCACCCTCGTGAGTTCGATTGGAGCTACCTAGTATAACCATTCAATGTACGAAGCATCTTCAATGAAGTTGTAAGTTTCTCAACGCATCGATTAAAACTTTGTAGAATTCAATCTTAGCAATTAAAATATTATGTAAGTTGTTCGAAAATTTTATGATATAAAGTTGTATGCATGCTTCTTTATACATAAGTTTTGATTACACGTCGAAAATTGTACCCTTTAAATTTAAGTTTATGCCATCTAATGATATGAAACAATTGAAGTTGTAATTTAGTTATGTGAGACCTTGATCTAGATTACAATAACAATGTGAATTATTTTGTTGTGTGAGACCTCAGCTTAATTATTTGCAGTTTCTAAATTAGACAACTTAATTAAGTTAGTTAGTGAGACCTATGACTTAAGGCATAAAGATGGGATAAAACATGCTTACGTTTTGCATTAATTATTTTGGCAAAATTGTAAATCCCATAACTTTTGGAATTGAAAACTTGTTTGTCAATTATTGTTTTTCAACAATTACCTATTCTATACTTTCACCACTAGCATATCAAATGATGTGGTGAAACTATGATAATGAGGATCCAAAATTCAAGGAAAATACTATGGTTAATATGAATATTGACCAAAGGGTATTTTATTTTCTTGAATGTTTACTTATCGAAAGTACTAACTTTTGAACTTTTATTTTCTGTAGAAATGGCTCAAGCTGAATCTACTGCACTAGCCTCGTCGTTCAAATTATTAAACAATGTTAAGTTGAATACCCCATTCAGTAGCCATGGCTCTAACTTGAATGGAATTTTTAACTTTGATGCTTAGCAGTTGTAGCTTTACACTGTCTTCAATTTCTTTAAGAATAACTTCAAAGTCTTTTCTTTCATTTGATAACAATCTTATATTCCTTTCTCTCCATTATAATAGACACTAGAAGACAACACCATTTTCCTCACCACACTTGTGATATTATTATTACATGGTAAATCAGTGAGTTTATCAATAATGTTCCTCCATTCATTATCCACACCCTTGACCTTCATTTTATCTTTCATAGTTACCCATATCTTCTTAGAGTAGTCACAATCGAAGAACATGTGACTATGTGAATCATTGCATGTAGAACAAAGGGGACATACCATATTTGTATTATGATTCCATTTCATTAGTATGTCATGTGTTTGAAGTCTTTCCCTTATAGCTAGCCAGAGAATGAAGGAATCTCTAGGGACGCCTTGAGAGTACCATACCATATCATACCATTTTACATGTTGATTCTTTATTCTCATATCTTCCCACATTATCTTTGTGCTGAACTTAGAGATAACTCCACTATCTTTTTCCCACATCACAATCTCATCATTATTTTCATTCACCTCTGGAACTTTAACATTCAACAGTTGAGGAAACATTTGGCACCACCCATTAGGCCACATCCATCTCCCCTCATGAATCATATCTGCGACTTTCATATTATTTTCCAATCTAGCAGCATTCCTATAGCAAGTTGGGACTATGTTTCCTACTAACTCATGATTGCCCCATCTGTCATACCACGTAGAAGTATTTCTACCATTACCAATTCTATGAATCACATGAGATCTAATTCTATCTTTCAGGCCCATGAGCACCATCCAAATCCAGTTGTCATTTCTTTCATAATCAGCTTCCGAAATACTCTTCCCTTTTAATTTCACTATGTTAACCCACTTTACCCATAGGGAATCTTTTTTGCAGCAATATTCTAAACATGTTTCATAAGTAACACTTCATTCCATAAGCTCAGAGGCTTAATACCCAAACCCCCTCTTTTTTAGGAGTGCACACAATTTTCCAGGAAACCTTGGCCTTATCATTCACATGCTCTCCTTGACACCATAGGAAGGATTTAAGAACCTTATCAATTTCTTTAGTAGTAGCTTTTGGAATAAGAAATACTTGTGCCCAATACACTTGCATTGATGCAAGGACTGATGCAATCAGTTGAAGTCTCCCAACAAATGATAGATACTTGTTCTTCCAATCATTAACTTTTGACCTCACTTTTTCCACCAATTCTCTGCAGTCATTGATTCCTAGTCTCTTAGTGATAAGAGGAACCCCAGATATTTCATTGGCAACACTCCAACCTTAAAAGGCAAAATATCTAGAATTTTCTGCTTCTCAACAATGTTTAGATTGCCAAAGAAGATGGTACTTTTGCTCATATTTGGGATTAAACATGAGCATCTGCTAAATTCATTCAACACTCCAATCTTAAAAGGCAAAATATCTAGAATTTTCTGCTTCTCAACCATTACGATTTCCAAGTTCAATGCAGAAAGTTTGACAGCTCACTGCAGTCCCACGGAAATGGCCATTAGTTGAGTTTTACAACTCCGTTTTACGCTCGTTTTTTAGTTATTTTCAAGTTAGGATGTTATCTACAATTTTTCTTTATTGACTAACAGTTGGTTATATGCAAATTTTTTGAGTTTTACTCATTTCAAAACCATTACTCAGATTTTGACACTTCTCACGAAAATATTTCTATTTAATTCAATGGGTATCTTTTTTAGGACTTCTAAACATTGAAGCGACCGCGAGACATAAAACTTACTCCCTATATTATAACTAAGTTTTGCAGTCCACCGATTTTGCCGAGTAATTCCATTTATACCCCCAGTCCAAAAACTGTTTTGCAAATAAGGTCCTTTCGATGTTACTACTTGTTTAGTCTAATATACCAATAATCAAGTGTAATAAGCATAAAAAACATATAAAATACATGAAATATAATTATGTATAGGAATCAAGGAAAAATATAGAGATTTTCTTACAACACTTGTGAAGAATAAATCAAGAAACAAGGACTAGAACACTAATCTTCAATACTATCAACCAAAACCCTAGCTTCAAAATCTTTTACTCAAGTTTTGTAAACTCTTGATATCAACCTAAGATCATTTGCAATAATACTTGTAAATTTCACCTAAAGTCACTCTTGCGTAGCTTTCAAATCAACCATGGAATGATGAAATAAACTCTTGATTCATGTAGGGAATACTAAGGGATATATCTTTGATGTGTTTCTTGTAACTTGAAAATCAAATGAAGATGGTGCTAGGGATTTTTTATGCTTCGGTTATGGAGAGGAAAATAGGAGGATGAATGAGTTTTTAGTTATCAAAAGGGATGAGAACTCTTATAAGATATTTAGCAAGACTAGCTAGTTTAGTAAACACATGTATCAATCTTATGTAAACTTTGAAATCACAAGTCATGTGGCTTGTGATTTCATCTCAACCGAACACACACACCCTTAGGTGTTATAAAAGATATTTTGCTAGCTTAATGAGGAGGTTTTAATATATAGTGGTATAATTTGATCCTGGTAATTACTAACGTTAAGTATTTAAATCACGAAACTTAAAACCGGGTACCGTAAAAATATAAAACTTGTAAGAAATGTTAAAACTTATAAATATACTCTATACAAGTATATTAAATGAGCGATAAGTTTAGTGGAGCGCGTAAACGTTGTTAAAACCCTAAAACGTAGGTTTAAATACGCGTAAACGTAAAACGTACAAGGTTTACGTGAGAATGGAAAAAGTGAAATGTGATACTTCAAATATGATTATTAGGAACCTAAAATACATATAAAGTGTAGATTGGGCCTACTCTAGTGTCGGTTTGTGTTAAATGTACGTTATGTTTAAAACCGGAAGTGTTAAATCGCGTTTGGCGACACCGGTTCTTGATTAAAGTAACGTAAACGGTAAAAATGATTTCACTTGCCTGAAACTCACTTTATATCATGAAAATAATATAAAATGCTTAGAAAGGTGTAGAGTGGCTATTTCTCATGTTTGCTTCAAGTTTAACGCATGCACGCGAGTGAGCTTATCCGGCTACTCGTAAAAGTAAATGGACTTGAAATGAAATATTTAAATGGCGTAATAATTCAAATAATGACATCATCTATACTACATATAAAGAGTGTATGGTCAAACATTGAAAAGTGAAATATTGAAAGTCAAATGTGAGAGAAATGAATAGTGTAATTAATACTCTTATTAAAACAACACATTACTTAAAAGTACAATACTTTGTTCACATTGTACAACCAATTAAAAACATATATATCAAATTAAAAACAACCAATTAAAACACCCCTCATTAAAAAGTAAAATAAAATTTTCACAATATACAATTTAAAAAAACTACAATTTAAAAAAAACTATAACATAATCCAAATTATAAAATAATTAAATACACTAATTAATGTTATTTTTAAAGGGAGGTGATTTGTACACTTTTAAGATTGATTGACACACTCTAAAATAGAGTATTGTGACATTTATACTCTTATATTATCTTTACTCATTTTTACCCTGTGAGGGTATAAATGTCAAAACACTCTATTTTTGAGTGTGCCAATCAATCTTAAGAGTGTACAAATCACCTCCCATTTTTAAAACACTCTAAAATTAAAGTACATCTTATTATACACATTATACAAATTGATAAAACACACAAAGCTTCATACAAGCTAACAAGTTGATAGTGTATATAGTTTTGAAAACCGGACCGGACCAAAGGGTTCAACCAGGAACTGGTGTCGCCACTGGTTCGGCTAACCAATAAAAGCCATCCGAAAATGAACCAGAGAGGACCCATTGAAACCGATACAAACTCGTGAATTAGGTCTCATCGAGATCTATTTATCCGGTTAATCGTCACAGGGTACATGCCGCCGAAACGTGCTGGTACCCTGTTATACTATATATAAAGGAAAAATCAAAAAGTAAAAAGTGAAAAGCTGAAACTAAAAAAAAATATATTGAAAACATATATTTCAAAAGGAAACTATTAATACACATCGAAAACCGGGTTGACTTTGGACGCTTCAAACCCGGCGGGTTGACCCGGTTTAATTTGACTCGTTTTCGATCCAACCAATTGGGTTGACTCGGTTTAAATCGATCAATTTTTCGACCGGAACGGTTCAACCGGTTGAACCATCCGGGTCGAAATTGGGTTTCAAAACATTATGTTTAATCACTAAATCTTCAAACTTTTATTATTTTTTGTTTATAACTAATAATTTTTTTTTTATCACAAAATAATTTGTCGTTATAAAATCCTGTTGCTATGCATGAGTACTCGTCTAGCAAATTGAGAATGGTTACATTAAAGGATATATAAAATTCACCCTAAAAACTAATTTATGAATGTAATTTTCCTCAATTTTTTTTAGGGTTTAGCAACACACAATTCAACTGAACTTAAATATATTACCCAATTGATATTTAATCAAACAAAAATATATTACAAATTAAATCGAAACACAATTAGATTAATTATTAATAAAAAAACAAATCAAAATAGGTGTACTATGAGATTTAAATCGAAACCCTAAAAAAACTTGAATCGATTCGATTGTTACCAAATTGACGATGTGGATAGCATAGAAATCATTGGCAAAGAACAATTGTACTATGGGACTTAATTGGTGTAGTGAAAGGATTGGTAAGTGTTTGTGTTTTTGAATCAGTCATAGAAATCTTACCCAATACACTTTTCTTGGTAAGTGTAGTGAATGGAACAAAACTGTTTTGGTTCTTTGATGAGTTGGCAAAAATAAGATAAGAGAAGTGTATTGGGTAAGATTTGTATGAAAAGTGCATTAGTAGAAGTTTAAATGCAGCCATTAAGGGCCTGTTTGGTTAATGGTTTTTAAGATTGGCTTTGGACTCAAAGTATAAAGTAGCTGTTTGGAAGAAAAAAAGTGGGGCCAGGGATTGGGTTGAGTTCCGAATATTCCGCATGCATAAAAGTCTACTACTAAGTTGGGAATTTGTCAGCTTCAACAAATAGTGGGCCATTTTTTCACTAGGACCAGACATTATCTTTTTATTATTTGTTTCAACAATAAAATTTAATTTTATAATTTATTAAATTATAAATAATTACTTATTATATATATTATAATATATTTTCTCTCTTCTACATTAAATCCAAATCCAAATCCTAAACCTATTTACAAACCAAACAGGCCCTAAATAATTTCCTAAAAGATGAGTTCATCTAATAGAGTTTTACCTGACTTGAGTTTATATGACGATGTGTTCAAACTTCGTGAATTACAAGGTCAAAAGATCTTAAACTATCGTTATAAACAAAAAAAGAGTTAACCACATTGCGAGAAGCGTACAAAATTAATTTTAAACACCATTAGAAAACTGAGTTTTATTAGTATATAGATATATAGACTGGAATTATTAAATCACAACCTTTATTGCCATTATTTAATAGAATATGCATGTTACTTTCTTTGCTCGTACGTTCTACCCACTATAAATTTCTCATCACATTTGTTGACTTCGTATTTATCTGTCATTAATTTCCACACCAACTTACTCCTATATTTAAATGTTGCAAACACTGGAATTAACTTGATCTCCTCCTTACCAAATTATCCCTCATTGTTTCAAATTGCCATACTCATTAGTCCAAAACACTTCATGTTAGCAACTTTAACTTGTATGTTTTCTTTTTATTTTAAAGCTAGGAACGTCGTGAAAGGTGTTATGTGGTTTTTGGTGGCTGGATGTCGTGAGAAGACAGTCTCTAATGGGATAAAAAAGGTATGTTCTTTATCTTGGAAAATGTTTTACCAGTCGTAGAAACGGTTCTAACATTTTTTTTGAAAAAATTAGGCATTAAAGTTAGCTAAATACAAGGTGAACATCCAAAGGTACTCAATGCTTAGATTAGTTTTTGAAGAAAGTAATAACTGTATGAAAAGATTAGAGAAAAAAAATGGGAAAAGAAAAAACAAAAGCTAAATAAGGGATTTATAGAAATAGGTTATGAATTCAACTTCGATTATTGCCTGAAGGTCAATGGAAGAGGGTGTCATTGCATAGGGCTATATCTGTCGGGAATGATCACTTGGCATTCAAAAATGATGTACAACGTCAGGGTTTCTCCATCGATTTCAACTTTTTTAAGAAAAAAATGACAATTTTATTTTCACCGGGTATAAACCTTTCAAAAAAAAATTACAATTTTAGAATATAGATTCTAAACATAAAAGGTAAGAGGGGCTTGGTAATACAACATAGGTAAAAAAAATTCTTTATATAGATGAATAACTCGCCCATCGCGGCGACATTCTATAAGATCGTTAATTTTTGTTTGCGATTTTTGTTTATGTATATATAGATGTGGGTTCAGTGGAGAGTTAATAAAGATAGTAGTTTAAATTGTAATTTAATATTTAAATATAATATTGATTGCGTTGTTTTTTATAAGTAGGGTACTATAGTCAACATTGTTATTTTTTAAGTTTCAAAGTTTTAAACAAACGATTTTTTTTATATGTAGTATAGGTATAGACGTGTTGAGGTTGTTGATGTCGCGGTTTCATTTGATTTGTTATTTGGAAATTTTGAAATTCTTACTTGTCTAGCTACTCTTTGATTTTCACACGGTTTGTGAAATTGTTTCTTTAATTGACATAAGGGTGAGCATACAACCCGAACGGACCGGGACCGACCGAGACCGGATTGGACCGGACCGGACCGACCACATTACCGTCCCGGTTTAGCGGTCTTTTGGCTAATTCGGTCCTCGGTCCGGACCAAAACCGACGAATTTAGACTAATTTGGCCTTGTTGGACCGGACCGACCGAAAGACCGACCGGACCGACCCGGACCGAGACCGGACCGACCACATTCGGTCCGGCCTCGGTCTAAAATTTTTTGCCGAAATCAGGTCTCGGTCCGGTCCGGCCGGTCCGGTCTTAGCCGGTCCGGTCCGGTTTTTGGACCGTGCACTTATTGACAACTATCTTTAAGTTAAGAAATCCGTTAAAGTACATTTAAAAGTTTAGAAAAACATTTTCATACGGAATATATTTCTATGTGAAGTACTTCAATTATTTTCTAGTCTACCTGATCAAATGTTCATTGCAATAAACTTTTAAATTTTATGTTTTGAAGTGGGGATGTTCTAAATTGGTTATTTTTCTCTTGGTGCTCTAAATATTTGTTACATAATTGAAGTCTTCTAGCTATTAAAAATTAACTTTTCTGAAGTTCGTATCTTTTTTGGAGAGAAAATTTTGATCCCAACAATTTATGATTTATCATTGACAAACAAGACTAAAGACAATTGTGATCTCTATGCATGTTTCCCCTCACAAAAACTATATGAACTTTCAAATAGCAAACCATGACTTTTTTGTAGGCAAGGTCCAAGTTTTCAAGGGTTTTGCTATTAGTATTGTAAGAACAAAATAACATGAACTTTTGATTTTGAATTATAAGAAATTATAGATGAATGTTTTAGTTTATTTACAAGAGTTAGTGTAGAAAGAACGACTAAATGGTGATGAATATATCATTGTTTTTTCTTGTATTTTATGAAAGATTTTGAAATTTTATATTGTAAGGTAGATTGTCATTAAGTTGATTAAAATGATACACAAAACTTTCCATCGTTGATACTTTTGCGACCACGTACATAACTGGACCAAATATTTTGATGCTTACTAAGAACCAATTTTCATATAAGTGATAACTTGACCATAGATCTCTAAAAAAATAAAATAGTGAGGTATTAACTTAAAAAATATATTTTGATTCAAGAAACGAATTCTGATACTTTCTATTGTGTCTAATTAAACGTTCATTGTAATACTATTGTAATACAATATTAAGCTTTACATTAAGAGTTATAGTAGTTTGCATGTTTTCTATTATTTAGAGGGGTCTATGATGATCATAATTCTTTCGGTGAACGGCTAGTTATAAGTCTCATGCACGCATGAAGTTTAGACATGTTAAATTTGATTGAAAGTATTTCTGAAAGGTCTATTTAACCAAAGCGAAGACAATTACCTTTGAAATAGATCTTATCGCCTCTAATTCCAACATGCAATATTCATGTTAGTAATAGAAGGAAACCAAAAGTTTATAGAATTTGTAATATCATTTAGTAGTGATCCTTACTAAAAGACTTGAAGATAACAAAAAAAGGTTCTAAACTATTTAACTAGTGACCTTCCAAAGACCAACTCATGCCAGACTAGGTTCACATGACGCTAAAGAGGTTCTAACTGGTAGGAACATGTATTGAAAGATCCACTTTAGTAAGGTAAGAGGAAAGTTGACTTGGAAAAGTTGAACGCGCAACGAAGAGCTTTTGGTGCGCTGGTCTGGCGCTCCAGACCTGGTGATGTTGCATTTTCGGTTTTTTGCTATCGTTCGTGATTTTAAAAGCTCTCTAATATATATTTCTCATCGTTAAAACATAAAGGAGACTTTATCCGTTGATTGAACCAACAAACTTCGAAAGACTAGTACAAGGATCAGACCAATGAGACTAGCACAACCAATATCAAACATCCAATTCCATAGCTATACCATTTCTCCTTGATTCCTTCTGAGACAAAGTGGTGTTATTGACTGAAATGAGTGAGAGAAAAACATAGCTTCTAAGTTGGCGTTTAATTATATGATATTAAGTGAGATAGGGTGGTATAACTAAACTTAGAAATGATCATACACCGAAAGTGCAACGTACTTGGGTATAAGTACGACGTACTTCAGCTAATACTTGGCACAAAAGTTTCATAAATGCAGGGGAAGTACTTGGCATGCATAACCGACGCACTTCCTTTATTTGGGAGTTTAACTTTGAGCTTTGACGGGAGTTGACTTGACCTTCATATTTGACCGTTGGGAATAAGTACATCGTACTTGGTATGAAAACCGCTTGGCTCTTTTGCCTTCAACACTTAGCTTACCTACACTTTAGGCAAAAGCATGCTACTTCTTCTTGATTGCTTCTACAAGTGAACCTGAAACGTATTTTCAAACATTTAAGTATCGAAAGTTCATGAGAAATAATCATAAAACAATGAATAACATTATTAAATTAGAGAGAGACTGATGTATAGTGCCACTACCAGAGAAGGCTCTTTCGTGCTAGGCCCGAGCCGCCTCCCCGTCACACTTGCTATATCCACTAAGGCTTCATCTCATTTCATCCTACCAACTATATCTAATATAAAGCCGCTCTATAACAATTCTAGTATGTGTAATTTGAGCGTTATCAGTATTCTTTTAGAAAATAATCAGTTTATATTACCATAAAAAGTTTTTAGAAAGTAATAAATTATAGACTTAATTACTTAAATAGACAAAAAAAAAAAATCAAACCTATAGACACGCAACTTTTTTTTCCAAATAGTGGAGTCGAACAAAATTATAGTGAAGTCGAGCAAAAAATAAAAATGTAGTCGAGCAAAAAAAGTTGCGCAGTCGAGCGGTCTATATTTGGAATTCTTTTCCAAAGATAGACAATGGTTTGTGCAATGGAATAAAAATTTCTTATGGTCTATTTAAGGCATTAGACCTAAATTATATTACCAAAACAAAGTTTGATTTTACTTTTATGAGATAGACCTTGCCTTTTCTAAAATCGATTGAAACTAAGGAACAATAATTGTAATATCGATATGTCTAGTCTGAGATTGAGGCTATGTTTGGCGCGGAGCTTTTTGGGTGATGAGCGGTGAACAACGAACTTTTTGATTTTTCTTGTTTTTTTGGTAAAAGAGCGGTGAGCTTTGCTATTTTTAGGAATGCTAATTTTTTCAATGCTTCTTTAAGAAGCTGTGACAGTGAGATGTGAGTTGTGGCTATTGCTCACAGCTCACTACTCACAAGATGCTCACTGCTACTTTTACCAAACACACCCTAAAACTAAGGAACAATAAGTGTCCATATCTAAATGTATGGAAAAGCTATAAATCATATATTCGAGACGATCTCCTATAGTTTACTTGTGAAATTTATTATAGAAATTTACAGATTGATGAAGAATATATAGTTGTTTTCTTTTGTATTTCATGAAAAAAAATTGATTCTTTATCATAAAGAAGATCGTCTTGAATATATGATTTATAGCTTCTCCATACAGGTGGATATTGACACTTATTCTTTCTTAGTTTCATTCGCTGACGAGACTTGTTCATAGTGACATACAATTAAATTTTCTTCTGGAAATACGAAAGAAAGCAACTATATATTCTTCATAGTTCGGTAAAATTTATAAAAAAAAATCACGAGTAAATTATAATTTTCATCCATGATTTCTTTAAAATCAAAGGTTCTTGTTGTTTTGTTGATCACAACACTAATAACGACGCCCTTCGAAAACATAGAGAAATGTTTGCAGTCTATAGATGAAGTAATTGTTTGCTATCTGGAAATTCAAAGAGCCTTTGTGAGTGGAGACATACAAATTACAGTTGTCCATTCATGTTCTTTGGCAATCAGAGACATAACTTCAAATTGTTGGGGTCGAGTGTTTCATAACAACACAAAGATCGTTCCTACATAGTCTATCATGTACGAAGCCAGAATGGATTGTTAATGTGTCATTTTTATTGTTCGCAATAAAACTATTATAGAAACATATTTTTCAGAATAATATTTTCAACAAGGAGACAGTGTCACGAGACAATGTCATCTTCTACAGCTTGTGGTTCGAGATATGTGAACATTTTGTTTTTTTTTTATTAAACTTATGTCACTTTCAGTTACATTTTATAGGAGTAAGGATGTAGTGAGAAAAAAATCATTTAAACACAAAACATGAGAAGGAATACTAAACACATCTTTTCAATGAGGAGGGAAAATAAGAAGAGATGTAATGCATTTATATTTGTTTGTACATCTTAAATATGCGGCTGTGACTGATTCTCACATTTCTCATTTTAATCTGGTTTCTCATTTGATATTAGCTTTATTTAAAGAATGTATAAGTTAAGCAAACTTTTATATAATAAATGAAAATGTCATTTATAATATGAAAATGTCATTACAAATTTCTTTAGTTCAATCGAGAAAAATTAATATATGAAAACCCAAATTAGACCAATATGAATGCTGGAAGTCACGTGGCAAACTTGATTGGAAAATAAATGTCAAAATTGGACTATGGTTTGGTCAAAATTGAAGGATTCTTGCTTATTAGATCAAATTCAGAAAAAACAAAAAGAAAAAAATACGCATATACTTGATAACTCTTTTTTCATGTTAACTTTACTAGCATGGGTTATTGTTGAACAATACTATAACTCGAATAAATTACTAAAAGCCCTCTTAATTGTTGAAATATCAAATTAGTTTCTAAACGCATAAAATTTATATCTTAATTTCTATCATATCACCACTTTAAATAAAATAACAAAATATTCTATAAACCTATTAGATTTGATTTTTAAACATTCTTTTTATTTTATTAATATAATAAATTAACCCATTAATAATAATAATAATAATAATAATAATAATAATAATAATAATATGATTGGTTTTTATCTAAAATGCTATGTACCAGTTGGTTTCCGGCTTCCCACCACCTCTTTCAGAAATCCTATGAGTTTTTAATAAGGTGATGTTTATAAAAAAAAAATAATAATAAAAAAAAATAAAAAATAATAATAATAATAATAATAATAATAATAATAAGAGTTAACTACATTTTTGGTCCTTGTGGTTGTACCTGGATTTCACTTTTGGTCCATTTGTTCAAAATGTTGCGATTTTAGTCCTAAAATGCATAGTTGTTCCACTTTTGGTCCATTTTTCAACGGTTAGTTCAAGTTAGTTAAGTCGTTGTAACGTTAGTTTATAACGTATTGCAACGTTAGTCCTTTATACCAAAGATCTTTTTGCAACATTTGCACGTTAGTCCTTTCCGTTAGTTAGTCCTTTCAAAAAATTCAAAAAAAAAATTCAGAAAAAATTTAGAAAAAAATTATATTTTTTCTAAAATAAAAAAAAAATTTCAAATATATTCTAAAAGAAAAATTTTTTTTCCTAAAAATTCTAAAAAGAAATTTTTTCAAAAATAATTTTTTTCCAAAAAATTTCGAAATATATTCTAAAAAACTTTTTTTCGAAAAAATTCTAAAAATAAATTCTAAAAAAAAACTTTTTTTTTCCCGAAAAAAATTTCAAAATATATTCTAATTTTTTTTTAAATGTATATACATTGAAAAAACGTTTTTTTTAAAATGTATATACATTGAAAAACCGTTTTCTTAAATGTATATACATTTTTTCTAGAATATATTTCGAAATTTTTTTCAATGTATATACATTTTTAAAAAAACGTTTTTTGAATGTATATCCATTTTTTTTAAAAAAAATTTAGAATATATTTCGAAATTTTTTTCGGAAAAAAAAAAGTTTTTTTTTAGAATATATTTTTGGAATTTTTTTCGGAAAAAAAAAGTTTTTTTTTAGAATATATTTCGAAATTTTTTCGGAAAAAAAAAAGTTTCTTTTAGAATTTTTTCGAAAAAAAGTTTTCTTTTTAGAATATATTTCAAATTTTTTCAATGTATATACATTTTAAAAACGTTTTTCAATGTATATACATTTTTAAAAAAAATTAGAATATATTTTGAAATTTTTTCGAAAAAAAGTTTTTTAGAATATATTTTTAGAATTTTTTCGAAAAAAGTTTTTTTAGAATATATTTCAAATTTTTTTCGAAAAAAGTTATTTTTTAAAAAGTTTCTTTTTAGAATTTTTTCTAAAAAGTTTTCTTTTTAGAATATATTTTCAAATTTTTTTCGAATTTTATTTTAGAAAAAAATTATAATTTTTTTTCTAAATTTTTTCTGAATTTTTTTTAGAATTTTTTTTAAAGGACTAACTAACTGAAAGGACTAACGTTGTAAATGTTGCAAAAGATCTTTGGTATAAAGGACTAACGTTGCAAAACGATCGCTATAAAGGACTAACGTTGTAAACGACTTAACTAATCAACTAACTTCGTTGTAGAAAATGGACCAAAAGGAACCAAACTATGCATTTTGACTAAAAATCGAATTTGAACAAATGGACTAAAAGTGGAATCCAGGTACAACCACAAGGACCAAAAATGTAGTTAACTCTAATAATAATAATAGGATTAACTTTTATATAGCTAGAGGAGTGGGAACCCAGTTAATATCTCGGCTTTCCACTAACTTCTTGTAAATCTTATGAGTTTCTAATAAAGTGATGTTTATAAAAAAATAAAATAATAATAATAATAATAATAATAATAATAATAATAATAATAATAATAATAATAATAATAATAATAATAATAATAAGTATTTATAAATTAGTTTGTTAAATTAATAAAATAAGTGAGTGTTGAAACGTATCTAATAGGTTTAATGATTATTTTGTTATTTTATTCAAAAGGGTAATATAAATTTTACTTGTTTAAAAACTAATTTGATGTTTCAGTAGGAGCGGTTTTTTAAAATTTATTCGAGTAATATTGTTCGATAATAACCCAAAGGTAAAGTTAACTTGAAAAGAGAGTTATCAAATACATGCGTATTTTTATTATTATTATTATTATTATTTTCCCCTAAATTTGATCTAAACGAGAATCCTTCAATTTTGACCAAGCTAGAGTCCACTTTGACATTTATTTTCCAATCAAGTGACTGGAATTTTACACGTGACATCGAGCATTCATATTGCACCAATTTGGGTTTTCTAACATATTAATTTTTGTCAATTGAACTGAAAGAAAATTTCAATGACATTTTCATACTATAAAGGAAATTTTCATTTATTATATAAAATATTACTTAGCTTATACATTCTTAAAATAAAGATAGTATCAAATGTAAAACAAAATTAAAATGAGAATGAGTCACAATCGTATATTTAAGAGGTCCTTACAAAAATGAATGCATCATATCTCCTCTTTTTTCCCTCTCATTTGAAATAGGAAAATGATTTAGAGACCTAAACATGTGACTACTTTTGTGCCTAAATTGATGTCGTAGTTTAGTGGTTTGCCATGAAATTGTGGGTCCCCCTTGTACAGTAACCAATAGAATATTGCCATGTAAGTTTCTTTAAAGATATAATTAAAGATACCACTAAAAGCATGCCAATCAATGCCTCTTTGAAATATGTGTTTAGCAGTTCTTCTTACTTTTTTTTTAAATGATTTTGAGTAAATTACACGTTTAATCCCAAAGGTTTTTGTAGATTTCATGTATAGTCCAAATTTTGATAAATTTACTGTAGTCCTCCCCAACATTCGAAATGTTATAAGAAAATTTTGTAAGAGATTTTATATATGAGGGGACAAATGTACGAATAGTGAGTTTTGTGAAGGAGGTTACTCGTTTTCCAGGTTTGTTGGTGATGATAGACTTGTTGTATTAGTAGTGAGTTTTGTGATTTAACTACTAAATGTATGTATGACCAACTTTTTGAACTATGAAGTATGATTATATAATACAACTTTAAATTCAAAGAACAAATTAGAGGTCGAAAATGAGATGGAAAAGGAAAAAAAACGTAATGAAAAACTTACTCTCGTGTGCCTGGCGTGTGACTGGAGATAACGAGCTGACATAACGATCGTTACAAAATTCGATTAGCGGTGAGAAATATTTTAACCGTTGGGGAGGACGGCATAATTTTGTCGAAATTTGGACTATACATGAAATTTGAAAAAACCTTAGGGACTAACGGTGTAATTTACTCAATGACTTTTTTTTCTTAGTGCATCCTCACTCCTCTAAAATGTAACTGAAAATGACATAAGTTCAAGTAATCAAACAAAAAGTTTACATATCTCGAACCCACGTTGTAGAAGATGACACATTCTCATGACATTGTCGATCTCCACTTGAAAATATTATTCAAATATATGTACCTATAATAGTTTTATTGTGAACAATAAAAATGACACATTAACAATCTATCCTTGCTTCGTACATGTTAGACAATGTAGGAACCATCTTTGCGTTGTTACGAAACACTCGATCACAACAATCTGAAGTTATGTCTTTAACTACAAAAGAACATGAACGGACAACGTACTGTAATCTCTATGTTTACACTCACAAAAGCTCTTTGAACTTCCGGATAGCAAGCCATTACTTGATCTATAGACAACAAACATTGCACTAAGTTTTCGAAGGGTGTTAACATAACAACAAGAACCTTGGACTTTAAGGAAATCATGGATGACAGTTTTAATTAACTCGTGAAAGTTTTTTTTATAAAAATTTACAGAACAGTGAGATATATATTTGCTTCTTTTTATTTCATGAAGGAAATTTAATTGTATATCATAAAGAAGATCGTCTTGTACATATGAATTATAGCTTTTTCATATGATAATACTCTAATCGCGTACACAACAGGATTGGAAATTTGATTATTAGTAATAACCAACGTCCTAAAGAATACGATGAAAAATTACCAAGGAGATTAAAAACAATGACTAATAGGTTTCACATTTATATAGATATTAACTTTCAAAAATATTATGACTTGAGTAACGAATTATAATATTTTCTACCTTGGCTAATAAAGTCTAGATTGTAATAAATTCTTTTGGGAAAAAAATACATTGCACTACAACAAAGGTAGAAACATGGTTCTAAAAGGCGCGTCATGATGGCGTAAAGGCGCGAGGCGTGACCTCTATGCTACGCACAAAATAAGACACGTTTTTTTTTTTTTTTTAACTACGATGATAATGTTTTTTTTAATGAAATGAAGAAAATTACATTTAATGATAGTTTAATGACCTTTTTTTTTGGAAAGACTAATATATTAGAAAGAAGGCTCTAAGAAAGAGCTAAGACAAGAATGTACAAAAGGAAAACATGCCACATGGGGCACGAACAAAAAGAGGGCAAGAAAACAAAAGCCCCAAACCAAAACCAAAACAACCAAAACAAACTCTAGACAGATCAAAACTACTTCTATCGACTATGGACCAAGGCCTCAAGTCCAACAATCCCAAACAAGCGGGGTTGACACGCGATCAGCATTTATCCAAAAGCCCTGACATGCATTGAATAGAAGGGAAGATGTCTTGACTTTAACCTTAGCCAGAATCCCAGGCGGCAACCACCTTATTTCTCCACTTCCAAATAGCCCAAAGAGCACACTGAAAAACGCCATGGATGATTTTATCAATCACAAAGTGACCGCGCTTTCCCACATGACCCATAGCAATATCACCAATGGAGAACGAGGGGAACGAGGACGGGGTACCGAGCTGCCACCAACTCCAAACCTTTCTCCAAATTGATAAAACACGTGGGCAAGAAATAAGACAATGCTCAATAGATTCCTCCACCGACTCACAGAAAGGGCATAGAGTGGAAGGAATATTAATGCTTCTCATAGCAAGGTTGGTGCGGGTAGCTAACCTATTAATAGAAGCCCTCCAGACGCAAATATTAACCTTGCGCGGGATCCATACATGATATATAATATATAAATCTATAAATATTTTTATATTTTTTGACGCTTTAAGTCACGTCTTAAAAAATGCTAAGGCTTCGCCGTGGCTTCTAAGACGTGAAACTTGACCATGCCACCACGTCAAGCCTTACGCTATCTAAAACTTTGGATAGAAGCCTCTAGCGTTTGTGTGTCAGGGTGCCCTAAAGTGATCAAGTGGTCATATTCCTCTTGATTCTCTGTTCACTAACTAATTCTCTTAATTTTTTATTTTATTTTCGAAGATTATGAAAAAAAAATCAAATCTCTTATAAGTTTGATGAAATTACTACTAAATCGATATTAATTACAGTTTTATATACAAAAGACTACATACCCTTGGTTTAGAACACTTTTGAAATCCATCCTACTCATAGAACAATTTTTTAAGATCATCCTAGTATGAGAAAAACTTATAAAGATAGGTAAATTTGCATTTTTGTGATATAAGATGATACTTATTGTCAACTTTACTCAATTTTGTGCATACTTTAATATATGATTTTCCTAAAAAGTGCCAAGAATACACCCTCTGCTACTATTTGCCAGTCATATGCAAACTTTTTATTTTCAAATCTATTCTTTTTCAATCGTATTTCTCTATTTGCGTTCGCAATGCATCATAACATGTCCTATATGTGTATATTAACATAGATAAAAATGATAAAATATCTGACAAATCCATTCTTCGTTATCTTCATTTTATGTTGCATCCATATTTTTCATCTATATTACGATGGTTCAAATAAAAATATAGCAAATTTAATTAATAAGTGCAAACAATTATTTTGGGATATTAGTGTTTTAATTGATGATAAAATATATGAATAAAAAGGTGAAAAGGAAAATTTACGTTGAAAGTGAGTGGGCTTTTAAATGAAATGGGAGAAAAAGTTTTTTGATATTAATGCTATAATTTTTGGTAAAATAAATAGAAAAATAAAGATGAAAAAGAAATACTCTTTCCGTCTCAAAATTATTGTCTTCCGACAAAGACAGTTTTAAAAAAATGCATTTATTACTGCTTTGATATCTACAAAGCAACCAAAGACAATTTTACCCTTTCATAATTAATTAATGCTCTTGATTAATTTTTTAATTAAGAATTTTGATTAGGGGTAATATGATAAACTTGAACAGTTAGAATTTGTACTTTTAGTAGTGCACAATCTTTTTAAGACAACCCAAAAAGAAAATATGGACACTAAAAATGGGACAGAGGGAGTATTATACTAAAGGTATGTGGGGGTTTTTTTTTTAAAAAAAAACAATGAAAGAGTGAATAACATGTTCAATGATGAAGGATGAGGGAGGAAGGAGGGAAAATGAGAAGGAACACAGGGTTCGTAATGGGGAAGGTTTGGAAAAGGTTCGTAATAGGTATGAGGGGTTCGAAATTGGTTCGCAATAGGGAAAATAAGCTTCGTAGGAGGAAGAATGAGTTCTTTGGAAGAAAGATGTGGTTCATTAGAGGAGGGAAAATGTTAGTTTTTGCATATATTTGATATGAAAGTGTATTACGAATTAATTACGAGTTATTGCGAATTAATATAGGTTTTTATGAAAACTTCCAAAAAAATATATTTTAAAATGGATATTAAATTAAAGAGTATTAAATAATTCATTATTTGGCATAATTTGTTCGAATATTTTTTGTTAATTTCACATATACGTTTGATTAAAAGAGATGAATATGTTTTAAGTATGAGATATTGAAAGTGTGAACAAAGTACAGCCATATGATTATATGAACAAAGCTCATAATATTTTTGGGAAAAAGGTTACTACGAACAATTCACATTCAAAAGTGAGAGCGTTTTGTCTATTCACATATTTGAGCCATAATTTTAGCAATATGCCACTTATGTAAATCACATTGGCAATAAGAGGTACCTTCGATGTCATATATGCAAATTCCAAAATGATCTTTCATCTCAATTTCAATGCCTTAGTAATTGAAATTGCTTAACTTTACTATATTAATGTTAATCAAAATTGTTATTTATAAAATTTTTTGTAACTATTAAATAATTGTGAAATGGTAAAACTATTGTAATAAATTAAAGGGAAAAATAATTTTATTAGTTTTATACTTTGTCATTTTTTTAGTTTAGATACTATACTTATTTGTAATAAGTATGAATCGATGTTCTTTCAATTTTTTATCGTTTTAGGCTATACTTAGTTTATGTGTTTAGAATTATATTCACTTGCCTGAAGCTTGAAAAGAGTGACAATGCATGTGACTAATTTTAAGATTTATCTATATAATCAATAGACTTATAATAAATTTAATTAAAAGACAAAATTATTTCACCTCTTAGCTAATAGATCAATATATAATGTTTATTTATTTATTTATTTTATTTTTTTGGTTAGGCTCCTTTTTCTCTTTTATACACATAAACTTCTTGGTATATTTAATAAGAACAAAAAATAGAAAAGAAAACATTAATATTCAAATGATAAAAGTCCGCAATTTTATAAAATCTAATCCTTAGCCAACTATATTAAGATTGCTAACTTTGCAAATTCTCATTCAACCTATGTAGAACTTATAGTCGAGTTTGTAAAAATTTGCAAATTAATAAAAATAATAAATCATTGAACACTTTCGCTATAAGTCGTAGAAATCTCGCTTGAGTATAATGTCACTCCAGATTGTGTATTTTGATCGAGGATATTAAAACAAGATGATCTATTAGGCAAGAGATGAAATAATTTGATCTTTTAATTAAATTTATCATGAGAATGTTGATTAAATAGATATGTTTTTAACTTAGTCGCATGTATTGTCACTCGTTTCAAGTTTCAGGAAATTGATATACACATAAACTAAGTAGAATACTTAAAATGATAAACACTTGAAAGAACATTGACTTGTATATATTACAAATAAGTACAATAGCTAGAGTGAGAAAAATGACAAAATATAAAACTAATAAAGCCATTTTTCCCTAATTTTTTTTAAACTACATATATTTTTCATAGTAACAATAATTTTGGATAGAATCAAGTATATGTAATTTGGGCCACCGGAATTATATTGTCATTCGCCTTTTTTTTTTACTGGTACTAATACAATATATTTTTTTTTTTCTAATTCAATATTTAATTACTTACATTGCATTACGATGTATCTTTTTTTATGATAAAAGTGAGAATTTATGTAATAGCTTTGCTAGCTATAATTATGGTGTGTTTGGTAAAAGTAGCGATGGCATAGTTGTAGTGGCTTGACTGATAGCTGTGAGCAATAGCCACAGCTCACAGCTTTTTAAAGAAGCATTGGAAAAATGAGCTTTCCTAAAAAATAGCAAAGCTCACCGCTCATTTCCCAAACGAACAATAAAAATTAAAAAGCTCATTGCTCACCGCTCATTGTCTCAAAAAGCTCTAAAATGCTGCGCGCCAAACATAGCCTAGACTCAACGAGCTGGGACAAAAAACAATAGCTTTCTCACAACTTAATGTGGGGAGGTCGAGCAGTTCAAGAGTGACGTCTGGCATGTAGAGTTTTATACGCGGTCGCACGGAGATCTTGTGTTCCATGTAAGGTCTAACGATTGATTAGTACATATAACTGTTGGTTTTATGGATATAAATTAATAGTCATGAGTTAGGATCGAACTCGAGATCACGGGATTGCACGCTTTACGTATGAGAATTAAAGTTAATAATTAAATGTAAATGTTATATTTATTTATTAATTACACGAAATAATATAACGGACGTTAAGTTAATTAAGTGTAATGGACTAACGATCATTAAATGTAATTGGAAGGACTAGATTGCAAAATAAAGATTGGGAAGGTTCCGGAATCCCTTTTGGGATACAAACCGATCGGCCAAAGAGGAATCCCAACCCAACCCAAACTCAACTTGTTCACCAAGTTATGTTGAGTATATATATAAGGCTAGGGGTCTTGGTTTTGCATCTCTTGTACTCATAAGCTAAAACCTAAAAGTGTTTGTGTGTGTTTTTGCTTAAAGTCGGTCGATCACCTCCCTTGGATGTCGACACACTTGTTTTCCAAAAACAATTTATTTTGTGTGATTAAAACTAGCATTACTTTAATTTGATTCAGTACGTGTGTACAAGAAAGTGGTACTAACACATTATTGTTAATATTCTTGGATTGAATTACAAAATGGCTAAGGGGTAATTCTTATAATCCTATAAACTCTAATTAGGGTTCATCACTTGCTAGTTTTGTGGATTTGATTCTTGTTCGGCTAGAATCAATAAAGGTACGCATACTTTATATTTTGTTAATTAATTATTCATTAATCGTTCCTATACGCTTCCGCATGTTTACTTTGATGTATTTGTGTTTTATATTTGATTGTCGTGATATATAATTCCAACAGTGCTATCACGAGTCATTGGTTTAATGAGTAATTAATTACAAAAACACGTAAAAAAAACGAATATTGTATATTTATTTTGATGCTTATTTGTTTGGGGTTAGGTGGGATGGCTGGATGGATAATTTGGTTTTGGATGAAATAGAATGGACATGATAATAATGTTATGTGACATGGAATAGTATGCGATCTTGTGACTTAATTGAATAATTGTTATGTTATATCCATGATGATACATACATGTTAAATCATGGATGGTTGCTCTAATTTTTAATTGTTAAGATATTTTATCACATGTTTGTTTTGATAATTATTGAATTGGGGAAGACTCAATAATATATAATGAATCAATTATGTGCAATTTGGTATATTTTAGTTATAAGCTACGCAATCGATTCGATCGATGTATGTGGCTCACTTTCAATTGTCGCAGTGAAAGCCCTAGTTAATATATACATTAATTAACCTAGACATTGATTATTAATAGGTTTTATCAAATAAGTTGCATGTATTTTACTTGTTTACATTAATTGTTAGTTATGTGCGCATTGTTTTTAGTTATTTATTTTTTATTGTTTACTTGTTTGTTTATTATGTGTGACAAGTTTAAGAAAAGGGTAATTTTGAATAGAAAAATAAATCGGACTAAACAATGGTGAAATTTGATTTGTTTTTTGAAGAGTTAAATTTTCAAAAGTTTAATTGATTGATGATTTTGGTACAAATAGTGAGAACGGTTCACCCAATTTGACGGATTGTGTGAGGGGTACAAGGAGGGGAGCGCATTAAATTGTGACCGAAAGAAGGAGGTTATTGCTTATTGTGACCAAATTCTCCGCTTCTTTGCGAGTCAAATTGGAGTTACCAAGTAGGCTATTAGTACAAAATCATCTTAAGGGCGAATTAGCTTTGATTCCATGCGACACTTTTGTGGTAATTATCCGAAACACTTAGTTTTTAGACTTATGCAAAAGTACGATATAATGGAGGATAATTAAAGGTAAATTCCTTGATTGGCGAAACCAATACCTCAGTCAAAACTTTGATAATTTGATCTTTATGAATTGGTTAATAAAAAGTTTTTTTATTAAAATTTATGCTACCAGATGAATGCATGACATCTTTGTACATATTTGATTTGACACCATAAATCAAAACTAGTACCCTTTATAAATTAAGTTGGTGCCATCTAATTAAATGAACACTTGAAGTTGCAATTTACGTCATGTGAGAACTTGGCGAGATTGTGATGGAAAGGTAAATCTTTATGTAAAGTCAGACCTTACATGAACATATTTGCAGTTCTTTAAGTTAGACGGCTTAAATTGAGTAGTAAGTGAGACCTGGAATCAAGGCACAAGATGGGATAAAACATGTTTATATTTGCAATAGCGTTGGAAAATATAAATCCCATAATGATCTAGGAATTGTAAAATGTTTGCCAATTATTGTTCGACAAATTACCTTATTATATACTTTTATTACTAGCATTTCAACTGATGTAATGAATCTATGATAATTTGGATCCTAGTTTTCAAGAAAATTATATGGTTATATGTTTATATTACCTTGGGTATATTTTATTTTCTTGAAAAATTGTATTATCGAAAATACTAATACTTGAACTTTTTCTGTAGAAATGCCTTAAAACAACGATAACACACAACAGCACTAAGTTAGTTCAAAACCTTTGATAGAAAAGTTGGACTGCTCTAAGAATTTCAATGATTGGCACGGCTCTTTGAGAATTGTGCGTAGAGTTCTTTGATAAGTTTGTATTATGCA